>JAQIXN010001652.1:0-16384 GCA_034698145.1 Proisotoma minuta
TTCAAAAAGCACCAAAAAGCAGCAATAATTCTCCCGATCAAACATCTCAAAATTTGAACACAAAATAAAGTTCATATATATTTTTTAATTTGCCCTAAATAGCCGATATTTTCTTTTAAATTACAAAGCATTGCACTCAAAGAATTAACCCTAAACAGTTGCAAACTGCTTAAAAAGGTACACAGTTTTGAAATTTCCACTTCCGTTGTCCGTGCATTCTTAAATTTATATTGTTTGCATATCATTTAAACTTTATTCCAGGGACGAAATGGACACAAAATCCAATGTCTTGCTTATTAAACATTTAAATTTGAATTTCCCATATCCCCAATTTTGACTGATATGTTTACATTTAAATAATTTCAGATCCTGGAGCAAGTGTTTTCAAATTTGAACTTTAGCGACTTACCCAGTACGCAAAATGCTATGTGTTCGTAATGAAAATGCAATGATTTTGTATGTAAGTGCAATGTTATTCTACATAAAGACATGTTCATTGTGTATTTCAAACGGAAAACATAAGTTAACTTTACATATTGTGAAACGCACCATGTAATGTCTATTGAAACTGGAATGTAAGATTCCATAATGAAAATGATGTGGAATCATACACAATGAATCCGTAATGCTACAATCGTTGAGAGATTTTACATTCATAAACGCTGCTGTTTCAAAATGTAATACAGCCTAGGGAAAACATTATGATAAACTCATTTCGGAAAACTTGTGTAACTTTTAGCTGTGTGAGTTTACATATGTATTCATTATGAGTTACACAAGTAACTTCTTTGTTCCCTTTTTGCGCGGAAAACTTTTGTTCTTGTCTTTATCCCTCGTGCAACGCAGTTAAACAGAAGATTAATTTATTTATTTTGTAAGTGGGTGTGCTAATGGCTTCGTCTGTTGAACGGAAACCATTTGCAGTGGTTTTATTTACTAAAGAAAACAAGTACTCCATTGTTCCGTCATTATGGGTCACGGAAGATGAAGAATTCTGTTTTTGGCCCGGCACTGCGACAAAAAATCTTGAATCCCTTGTACAGGACCCTCTTTGTCAGCCGAATAAAACTTTCAAAAAGTTTGGAGTCTCATATGTTAAATACTACAGTGAGTTTTTGATTATTAATTGATATGTCAACTAAAAATATATTTATTTGAAAAATTCACCTTTTTTAGGATCGTTCCAGACCGCTGAGAACAAAGCAAGCAAATTAAAGGACCTTTCGGTTGCGGAAATCGAGTCAAGTGAAAACGAGGGTAGAAAATCGACCACACATTTTGAAAATACAATTAATTCGGGAGAAACTAGAGTTTTAGGCCCAAACATTTTAATTGAAGGTTAATTTTTTTTAAATGTAATTTGTATTATTGTAAATGTATTGACAACCCATTTCTGTTTTTAGAGACACCAGCTATTTGTTCTGCCGATGCTTCAGAATTTGCTGATCATAATCAAATTATTTGCCAACAGATTCAAGTTGTTGAAGAATTTGACGCTTTCAAATCACAATCCGAAAGTAAAACTCAAAATATTATTAAAAATATAGATAAAGCTATTAATTTTAAGCTTGTTTATGTTTTTAGCTTTTCAAATTCAAGTGCTTACAAAACTAGAGGAAATCTCAGCAGATTTAAGGGACATCAAAATTCAGTTGCGACACACTCTTGCCAAAACTCTTGATGACGAGCCACAAAACTCTTACCCTCCATTGCCTCTAAAAACTGTAGAAGAATTGAACGAAACGGAAGAATATGTGAAAAGCAAAATTTTTTATCAAAAACTGGTGAGTAAAATCTAAAAAAGGTAACAAACTAATTTTTTAAAATATTTAATTGCTGCAATATTTTGTTCATAAACAGAATAACGAGCTGAAACGGGTTGGTGGAATTAGTGTAAACAAAACGGTTTACAATACTCTGCGTCAATTACTTTCTCGAGATCTTGCATCAAAGTTGAGGTTCACGAAAGATTCTGGAAAAATTGCATTTGGAGATAAGAGGGTGGCAAAGTGTGTTAAAGGTTTGTTACATGAAACATTAAAAATATTATATGAAATTAATTATTACATGTTCTAATTAATTTTAGAGGCTGTTCAGTCAATTTGGGGGATTGAAGCAGCATCAGACAGTGCACTGAACAAATCAATCAGCCAGTATTTTCTAAATTTGAATCCTCGCAAGCAAAAGAATGGAGATTCCAAGAACAACAAGGGACAGGAAAATCAAGATATTGGTGGAACAACGGTTGATGGAAATTCGGAGCAAATCAAAAGTGGCACAAACGGCCAGCCTACCTCAAGCATTGCAGCAAACCCATCAAATATTCAAGAATTCAGAGCTTAATCAATTTACTGCTAAAAATCTGATAGAATTTCAAAACGAATTAGGTTTTTTAAGTGATACAGAGAGTAATTTTAGCAATTCGAGTTCTTCTAATTCCAGTTTAACGGATATTTCCAAAAGAGATCAATTACAACAGTGGGCCGTTGATCACAATATAACACATTTAGCTATTTCAGACATCTTAAAATTGTTACGCGGTTGGTTACCACAAGAAAACTTTCCTATTGACCCCCGTACATTATTAGAAACTCAAAAAACAATTTCAATAGACATGGTAGCAGGAGGTCAATTTTATTATTTTGGTTTAGATCTTGAATTACGTATGGCTATAAGTAAAGGTTTAAGAATTGTAAAGTTGCCAAATCTTTCACAATTAGATAATTTAAGGAATTTAATTACGCTGACAATAGGTGTCGATGGGCTTCCACTAAGCAAGTCTTCAAATTCTAGTTTTTGGCCGATTATGGCAATAATTGATCAATCAGTAGACCCAACTCCATTTCCGGTTGCTATTTATTATGGAGACTCAAAACCAAATAGTGTGCACGAGTTTTTAAGGTCATTCATTGAAGAATTGAGTAAGTGTAAAAAAGACGGGTTTAGTTACAAAGGCGTAATATACAATGTGCGCATAAGATGCTTTATCGCGGACGCACCGGCTCGCAGTTTTCTAGCACTTACAAAGTCGCATAATGCATATTACGCTTGTGAAAGGTGTTATTGCAAAGGAAAATATTATTCTAACAGAGTGATCTTTCCTATTTCCAATTATGACACGTATACTGATTCCTCTTTCAAAGCTCAAATTTACAAAAAGCACCACGATGGTCATTCTCCTCTTATTGATTTGGACATAGGAATGATTACTCAAATGCCATTGGATTATATGCATCTTGTTTGCCAAGGGGTGATGAAAAAACTTTTATTGATTTGGAAATTTGAAAAAGGCAGCAAATTGTCCCTTAAAGAATTAAATATTTTATCTGAAAGGATGATTTCATTGAAAAAACATATTCCGTCTAATTTTATCAGGAAACCAAGGTCTTTAAATGATTTAAAACATTTCAAAGCAACAGAGTTCAGATTATTTGTTTTATACATTGGCCCTGTGGTTTTAAAAAGTATCTTGACCTCGGAAAATTTTAATAATTTTATGTTACTTCATTCGGCAATTTACATTTTGGCTTCCGAGTCAAGTAAGGACAAAGATTGGGTATTGTTCGCTGGGGATTTATTGAAGCGTTTTGTTTTAGGTGTTGAGATCATTTATGGAAAACAGATGCTTACTTTTAATATGCATTCTTTAATTCATCTTCATCAAGATGTATTAATTTACGGCAAACTTGACAGATTTTCAGCTTTTCCTTTTGAAAACAGAATGCAGGGATTCAAAAAAGTATTAAGAGGAAAAAGATCGCATTTAGCTCAGCTAGTTAAACGTATTTCTGAGCAGAGAGCAGTAAAATATGATCTCAAACGATCCAAAAAGATAAAAAATTATAGTACAAAAATATCTGATAATTGTTTCCTGACTAAATCTGGAAATGTTTGTTGTGTAATTAGTTATAGCAAGGATTTTCGAACGGCGTTCGTGAAGCATTTTAAAATCTTAAAAAATTGCAAGTTCTATAGTTTTAAAAGTTCTTTGGTAGATATTTATTCTTGTCATAATCTCGGGAAATTGATTGAAATAAGTTGCAAAGATTTAAAACATAAAATGATGAAAATTCCATTTAAAAATAGGTTTATTTGTATGCGATTATGTCACACTTTGTAGTATTATATTCCTCTGTAAGTTAAATTTTTAATTGTTTGCTAACTATAATTAGTTACCTACAAGTAAGCCATTTTTGTTGAAAGTTTGTTGATTAATAAATTAAACGCAATATTTAATGTTTTTTTCATTGTCATTTACATGGGTAAAACATAAAGAAGTAGCCATGAATGTTACATGCCATTTTCATTATAAAATACATGTGTATTACATTTGGCATCTGGATGTATTACACAGTGAATCAATAATGATCTCACAATGGAGTTATCAGAGCAATGTGTTTTACAGACCAGTTTCCGCCCAGTTTACATTGTACAAATACATATGTATAATTCCTGTAAAATTTGTCCATTTACATACATTTTCATTGCGAAGTTCTCTTTATGTATTACATAAGGTTTCATTGTCATTTTGCGTACTGGGAAAATTTCAAAAATATTTTAAAATAAAAAAGCTATCATACTTGTTTATAAGTCTGGTAATAAAAAATATACAACTTCATGCCCCGTTCGGTAAGATTTTTGTAATTGTGTTGGTTATGAATCATAACTTATGATGCAAGTTGTATTAGGTAATCCATCCATCTGGATAGACAAAATAAACTAAGGAAGTGAGGATAAATTTCCATCACAGAAGAAACTCATGCAATTCGCAGACACTGCAATTGTATTAAACATTGATTCATATTAACATTTAAAAAATTGCAGGATCAACAATCTAAACATTTTGATTCATTTTATGATTTCCTGATTAGTTGAAATAAAAATTTTATTTTCAATTTTACTTTATGTGTATTTATGTAGTTTTATTTAAATATCACAGTTTACAACAATATTTTAGTTCTTTTCGAAGCAACTAAAACTGATTTGCTTTCACTTCTGTACATTAATTGCAATTGCATTGACTTGCAAGCTTTTTGGCTTCAACATTTTTATCATAAATACTAATACTCGTAATAACTTTTTAAAATGGCATACGACGTTTAAGAATAAAAAACGCATTACTTTAAATAATCTATTTTCAGTCATTACTATCACTATCAGTACAATAAAGCATTTTATGCAGAAAATGTGCTCAAATGTGAACTCATCTCCCTTTGAACCCTTTCCTCAATTATCATTCTTTGGAATCCGGGATGAAAGCCCTTTGTCCCGTCCGGTCCCCGTGGTTGACGAACTGGTCCATTGAGGACAATCTCACCGCTAGAAAGTCTTAACGAAGCTGCGGATTTCCGTTTTTGGAGCCAAGAGCTCATTGAGCTTGGGCTTGAAGCTTGTGGCTCACTTCCTTCAGAATAACTGTTTGACTTTGGGCGGAGAAAGCCAAGACCTTGTGCGTTTAAATTTGGATGGAGGTAATGCAACGAGCCTCCTCGAGCTCGGCCACGAGCTTCTTGAGGAGCCTCCTCGTAATTTGAAGAGACGGAAGAGCGTTTGGAATTGTTGTTGCTGTAGTTTCTGCTGCCGCGTCTTTGCTGTTTTTCACTTTTCTGGTTTCGTTTCCTGAAAAAATAAAATATGACTTGATTAGATTTATTTTCGAAATTTGGCATTTGACTTTGAAAATCACTGCATTGTATGCATATGAAAAAAATTAAGAACTTACCGTGGAATTTGCTGCCACTCGCATTGTTGCTCATTGTTGTTATTTTCCTTCTCAGCTTGAACTTTCTTCTCCTTCTTAATCGGCATGGCTTGTAGCTCATTGCTCAACGGCTCCACTCTCCTAACTTTTGTCCCTTCCTCATTCAACTCCAACTTTGAGGAAGATTTGAGTGAGCTCATCACCACGGGGAAATTCCTAGAAATCTGTTTCACTTTACGAAGCCCGGCCACAAGTTTAAGGGAGACAAAGCCATCGGATCGCCTCCGAACGTGTTTGAGCAAAAATCCATCTTTTGCCAATTGATCGTCTGAGAAAAGGGATTCAACTTGAGAAACAATTTTACTTGAAAGCTCCTCATCATTTATCTCAATTGTATTTAATGAATTTGGGATGGGTGAGGAAGATAAGGAAGCCCCGCTTCCGGAGCAATATCCGCTACAACTGTCAACATCTTCTAGTAAACTGTTGTCCTCATCTTCTTGTTCAAATTCCTCGGAATTGAGTCTCAATGTGATGGGAATTGGTTGGGATGCTTCGACTGCCATTTCTGAATTATCCAAACTTTCCTGACTCTCTTGAATTTCGTCTTGTGGAATTATTATTCGTCTCAGTCTGTGCCAAATTGTGCTGAATACCAACAGCAACTTGAGCAAAAGGCTGCTAAATAAAGACTGACTCTTGGAGTTGAGAATGGCCCAACTTTTATTCTCTGTATTTGTATCCATCTCCGTCATTCTGTTGCATAAACAAGCCATCAATGGTTAGCATATCAATGGATGATTCTTTACTACAAATGTCTACGTGGTAAAAACACTTGATTATCCAGTCAGCAGATTCAGTTCCCAATTGTCAACCAACTGGTATACAAAAAGAGTAAACAGTCTCATTCAGATCATTTCCCCGTGACTGTGTAGTCCTAGTCTCAAATAAACGCACGTAAGTAATGTAATGTAACTTGCACATTACGTCATTTGCAAGTTGGAAATGGTAAATACTTGAATCTGAATGAGATGAGGCTGAATTTATTACCATGCTAAATGACTCAACTGCTAAAGCATATCGTGTTAAATTTCTACTTGAAGAGAACAATTAGTGTCTGCATCCGCTGATGTGTCGAAACAAATTAAAAGTTAAATTGGCTTGTTCAAACTCCAAAGCTCAACCAATTCAAAATTATACGCAATTAACAGTTATTAGCAAGGGAAAAGTTTGCTTCTCACCTTTTGAAGTTTAAATGCCAGAATTAAATATGTCCGATTTTCTTGCGAGAGCAAAATCCACAAGAGAAACGACTCCCTCAGATTTTGCAAATAAACTGACTAAATAAATTTATTTGTGTTATTTATATTAATATTTGGGATCCCAGGTAAACTAAACTAATGCTGCGTTGTAGATAATATTTAGATAGGAGATAACAAAGCGAGTTTCATAAATTCATCATCATCACCAATCCAAAGCTTATCCGACCAATAAATGTAATTGTGATTGATCTTCACATAAATTATGGATGAACTTTTGCACACAAAGACTGGAAATTTCCCGGACCAAATTTTAATAACAAAAACATGTTAAATAATAAACACAGATTTAACCGCAAGCTGACATTCGTTTCATGCGCAGAATTATTTAAATGCAAATAGATCATTTTGCATGCAGCTAATCTAAAGTGAATGGATTTCAGAGAAAAAAGTCAACATTAATATGTATCCGTTGTAGAAAGGTGTATTGATGGAGTGGATCAATTTATTCAATTATGATGTCCTGTGTGACAAAATTTTGTGACCGCTGGCAGAGGTCAAAATTTTACATGCTTCGGATGAAACCCCATTAATTGACATTTTAATAGAGGCATTCCTTTTGACTATTAAAGCCAAAGTTTGATTAAGGTATGATGTTTTGATTAAAGGTTATCGTACTGACAGACAGACGGACAAAACATATTCCCACAACATAACTCAGCTACAGAATAATTGATATGAGCGTGATAACCTTTGAGTTGGTGGCAAGTGGAGAAAACAAATTATTTAATCGATCGGGCAGGATTTACCTTGAATAGATTGTTAGAGTTAATTACACATGGTCCAAAAGTCCAGGTTCTAATTTTAGTTCTAGATTACTTTTTGTGCTTCTCGTTGCCGATGTGCTAACATTTACTGCATGTATAGTGCATGTTTTAAAGTTTTCGAATGAAAAATTCTCATTTTGGCTATATTTAGAAAAATAACATATTTCTTCAGGTAGACAGCGCTAATTACTTTTGTACACAATTTTATGCTGCACAGAGTTAACACCGGTTTTTAAATTTTATACACGATCTACACGCTTACCAATCATGCTATTTTATTTGAAAGGTAAGGTTACAAAGTGCAGCAATTTCTGTGAATGCATTAAGACTTTGCAGAATTTCCCGAACCATATCTTCATCATTTCTCAGGGAATTAAATACTATAAACTTCTCCCATCTTTATTGGGTTTTTAACAAATGATATTTGGCTTAATAAATGCTTTCCTTCATCCTTCGTTATTTGGTGAGAAAGTAGATATGTAGCTAATGCATAACAAAAAAATACCAAAATTTCTTGGGATATTTATCCCTAGGCTTCTAAAACAGCTCGTCATCATTAACAATATAGTATTTATATATAAAACATGGAAACTTTAATCCTTATATTTTAAATTGATTTTTAAATTGATTTTTCATTAAAACTTTTTAAAACGGCAAACCATGCATGAACTGAACACCGAATCATAAGATTTTTAGAAATTTATTCTAAATCTTTTAAGCATGCGTTGTGAAAAAAATAATTACACGTTCGGAAAATTTCAATGCACTTATTTAGCAGAAAAAGTAAGATTTACTTCCAGGATAAATTAACCCCTCACATATACAAAACGCAAAACTGTGATCTGCCTGTTTGCAAAAATATGGCTATTTATGCGAAATATACGTTGAGTATGCAAATTAACTTGTACAACATTTAAAGATGTTTGTAAACCATGAATTACCGTGTAGCAACTCTATCTATTTATCCATATAAATTTGCCACTCTGTAAACTGGAATTTGTATGCATATAACAACTTTACGCAAAAAGCTGAGTTGCTTAAGAAGAACTTAAGATTAGTGAATTCAACTGAATCGATCCAATGTGATTTAATTTCGGAGAAATAATAAGATATCTTCTGGAAAATAGCATCTTTACTTAATTTTATGCAAGCCCCAAATCTTATATATAGTCTAAATTACTACTCAGAGACAATCGCAGTACAAGTCAAAGTCATTTGATCATTTTGATCGCAATGAATCTTCACCTTCCATTAATTTGTACATTGTACTTGGCATTGTTTTATGTTTATCCCGTGTTAACTTGTTCCTCCAAGCAAAATGAACCCAAGACCCTCACATTTTCCAAAATCCCAGTCCCCATCCCTTCTTTTGGCTCTGTCTCCTCAACCAAAAACATTTTAAAGACAAGCAAAACGCTGGACAACATCAAAAAGACAACTGGTCATATTAATTCATGGGTTGGAATAAGTTCCAAATTTATTTCTTCCATTACGCCCCTAACAAAAGTGGTTCCCTTCCTCTCCGAAATTTTAACCCTGATGACCGACCTAATTTCCGAAACAAACGTTTTTCAACAAGAACTACTAAATAAATTGGATGATGTGGAGAAGGGAGTTTTACAGCTTAGAATTGAAGGGACTTTAAATGTTCTGCAGCACACTGTGGAGAATCTGAAAGACGACCGGACGTCCCGAAACCAAATTGTGTCAGAGTTGACCACGGCTGTTGCCGAATTTAACAGGATTCTGCCCATTTTTACAAACGAAGACTCCATATTGTACCGCAAGTACTTTCTTGGGGCTCCGCTATTTCTGCAAATAAGTGGAATGTTTAAGGTCATTTACCTCATTGCAAATAAGGTTCCGGAATACAACAATGCCCTTCCCTCAAGAACAAGTATCAGTTGAGTCTTGAGAAGTACAAAATAAGATGCATCCGGGCCAGATTGGCTGCCATACATGCAATCGGGAGAAAGTATGATTCGGGGGGACGAGGAGATCTTGTCATGTTCGATGTCTTGGCGTTGAAGCAATTTCCAAAATATTTTTGCAACGATGGGTAATTTTATATTTATCGAATATTCGAATATCTGTGAGCTAATTTCAATTAAATATTCAAATAGGGGGCATGATTGCAGCAATATGTGAGTAAAAATAAATTTTTGAAAACTTGTTGTTTGCAATCTTCAACAAAGTTCTATCCTTCACCAGTTGAACTTCAACGCATTATCATAAAATGCTTCAAGAATTAGAGAATTTAAAAAAAATAATTTTTACATGATCAATTTCAGAGATGAAGCAAGTGCAGAATTGAAAGGAAAAAATGGGTTTAATACGGCAAATTATCATTTACTTCGGTTCAAGCTTTTAACCGGCGAAGATGAGCAACTTTGGGGCGTGGGCTTATCTACCGAATCATTAATTATAAATGACAATTGGGACCCGAGGGAATCCGATGACAAAGAATATGAAGGACAGGTCACAATTGATAATGACCCTAATCAATGGTTGTCAGGGAGATATTTGAAATTGATGCGAGAAGCCATTCACGTTTATCAAACTAGAGTCGTAAAAGTTATGGAGCAACAATTTGAATCTGTAAAATTCTAAAAATATTGAATAAAATTGTCAAATTACATTTTTAAAAGAAATTTGTGCTCGAGTAGTGTCATTATTTTCACTTGTAATTTATTGGAAACAATTCAAACAATTCATGTTATCAATCTGGATCAAAATTCAAAAATCTGATCGAAATTTTCCTTGAGGTAATCAACTAAAATTTTAGTTACTCTCTTTAAGTCTCTTTACATTGCGATCCCGACAGAACGTGAAGAGTTGAAGAGCATTTGTCACGCTGCAAAATTCCGCCAACGCCATCCCTGCGACTTCCTTTAATTCCGGAAGATTGTACTTTTCCGCCCCGTTCACGATCTCCTTGCAACTTTCGACGTCGAGTTCCTCAGGAAGCCACAGATGTCCAGTATAAATGTGAAAGAGCAACACTTTTAGCGCCCTCTTTCCAATGTCGTCAAGTATCACTTCCTTAGTCTTGGCTTCCTTCATGTCCACAGACAACATGGTCGCGAAAACTGCATTTCGTACGGACAAAATCCCTTTGTGAGCTTTGATTACGGACCCATCCTTCAATTTGAAAGTGACGTCGGCGTCGCCGTCCCCAGACTCGAACACAACATTCATGTCGTTGATCAGAGCGTGGATTGTTGGTGGTTGGAGTGATTGGCTTCCTCTGCCTGGCTGAAAGGAGTTCAAAGGAAGCTCTGCCCTCAGAGTTACTTTTAAGGTGAGGGAGCTGTATGGAATCCCTTTCGAGATTTTGGTTATCCCACCGCAAGGAATAAGCCCCCAATAACCCCCAATTTCATTGAATGCAGTGGTACCTGACAAAAAAACGTTAGAGTAGATACAAAAAAATTCCGTTGATTTATCTTTACCTTTAATTTCGAATGGTTGGTCTGACTCTGAAGTGCTGATAGAGAATTTATAGTCCAATTTGCCAGAAAATCCGGGCTTCATCTCCAAACCTGGACAATATTATATTGAGTCGTCAAATAACCAAATTGACCAATAGTTCACTTACATTTGAGATAGCAGAGTGTTCCGTGGCTTGGGTTGAAGTTGAGGCTGATATTCCACGGCATGTCCCCCAAGGTAAAAGTTTCGGAAACAAGACTTTCTCCATTTTGAATTCTGGATTTTGCATTTTGGAACGTGGTTTGAAACGTGGCCTCCAAAAAGTGACCCTCTCGACCCTCTAGTTTCTTAATTTCGCTCATTTTACGGTCTCCGAAATTACTTTTTGAGAATAATTGGAAATTACTTATTTTATTGGGAAACGGCGAAAACTCGAGTTCAAATTTTGAACTTCAAAATGCTTTGTCCGTTACGCCGTTACTCTTACTCGGCGGCAAAAATTTTGAAATTAGTCCAACTTTACCCCACAAATAAAATATAAAGCTTTTTCAAACGCAGATTTCGAATGGTTTTAAACTGTCAAAATATAACTTGGGAATAAGTTTTTGCACAAATGAAAGAATTGCAGATTTTCTATAAAATTGCATATTTATTTGACTAAATCCACTCCCAATTTGCTGATAGAAAATAAATCAATTATTATTTGAAAACTTGGTAACATGGTAAGAAACTTGTCAATCTAAACACTAAAATTTAATTTTATAATAAACTTGACAACTGCAGGTAGACCTGCTTGACTTTGGTTGGCAAGTGAGTGGATTCCACATTCAAATTGTAAATGTGAACTTGGATAAACTTCCAAAGCCCCGTCAAATTCACGTCGTATTCTGCTCCAAACACAAAGTGGGACTTGAACAAAACGTCCAACGCTTCTGTCGGATTCCGGGCGTTTATTGGAAAATGCATCTTGTCGAAAACCACAAAATATTGCTGAGGAGAAAGAGGATTGTCTCCCTGATAGACTACAACAGGTTGAGAATTTTGAGAACTCCAAGAATCCAAAATTGAGTTGATGTGGGAATCAGTCTACAAAATAAAAAAAAAACGTAAAGAATTTTAACATTATTGACATAGATTGTTCAGTGTCCCAAAAAAATGGTTGTAAATATATAGTGTCACATTTTTTCTCATTTAATAATGAAAGTTCACCTTAAAATTAGCCACAAGTCGAACTTTGGCATCATCAATTGAGCAACGACCAATTTTCCCTTTCCCTTGAACTGTGGGTGGAATTAAATGCAAAAGTACAAAAAGTCCGGCAGTTGATGGATCCCATTTGTCTATAAAATTCTCAAATCAGTGAATTTCAAAGTTAATTTGAGAGTAAAAATTACAGATTTGTGTTTACCAACATCTTCGCTAAGAAACTTGAGTAGTGAGGGCGATTTACAAACATTGGTACAATTCTTCAACAATTTATTCGCAAAATTTGGCCATCGCTCGCGAAAATTGGCTTCAACTTCTGGATACAGCATTTTAAATTCCATGTTGATCTGAAATATAATATCATGGGATTAATACCTGCAATGATTTTATTGGTATAATGTTATAAATTTAATATGGGGCAAAGCACCGCTTGTTTAACGCACGATCGGATTCTCGAATACCTTAAAAATTTTGACATTAAATTCGTTTTGTATTCGTGCACGGTGCACGGGCGGTTGCTTTACCACATACCAATAGCATACCAAATCCCCATATTCCATGAATTTTGGATAAATCTTGAAAAAGTGATCGGCTGTCGATGGTAAAGCTCTTAGCTGATTTCTGTGCTCTAAAGTTGCTCTCAACATTTCTTCAATTTCTTTTTTGTTTTTGGCCTTGTTTAGTTGAACCACGAGATTTTTGTTGTATGGAATTTCTGCTGCAGATTTCTTAACACCGGCAGTTGCTGCAGATGTTGGTTGTACTTTTCTTCTTTTCTTGTAAGCGTTTGAACCTCCAGATTTCCGTTTCTTCAGATTTTTGTGAATGAATCGAAGCCGAGCTTGAATTAACCCAGATCGGCCAACGGAGTCGTATAAAATATCCTGAAATGAAGAAAATAATCATTCAAAGTGCTAATAACAAACATTTTAGAGGACTGACGATTGGGGGAACAAATTGAAAGAGATTTTGACATTTTTACATTAACTGACTGGGGGTCCTAATAACTTATTTAAAATGACACTTGGTTCGCCCCACAAAAAATATGGAAATAATTACTGCTCTTTTACAATTCCATCAGTTGTTCCAGGATATTTCCAGCAAGGGAGGATTTGAATTATTGCTTGAGCCAAAAGTTTTTGCTGTTTTGTGCTTGGAGAATCTCTAGATTTTTTAATAGATTTTAAATTATCAAATAAAAAGCCTTTAGGTTACTAATTAACATTTACCCTTTGAGATCCACAAACTTGAAAACGAACTCTGAGACTAAAATACTGGCAGCTGAACTGTCCACAACTCCCTTGGAATTACAATCTGAAACTATTTCGGCAAGTCTTGGGCTGGATTTTATCTGGTCATCGAGCGCCTTCAATTATAAATTAACTAGTTAATTGTTGTAAAAACCATGGAGATGTGGAATTCAAAAATGGTTAATTCCAACCTCAAAATTACCTTCTTATAATATTCAACGTTTTCCACAAGACCGTCAAAACCATGAAATGAATTTTCCAGATTCTATAAATTATCGTAAACGTAAAATTGTAAATATATCACTCCTTCATAATTTTACAATTTGGTAATTTACAGTTTTAGCTTTATTCCCCCCATTTTGCCGACTGCTGAATGAGCTTTGATCTGCTGCTGTCTCCGTCCTCGCGATTTTAGAAGATCGTCCTCCAGGTTGATACTCCTCATCATTATCCTCCTCAACCTCCTCCTCCAAAGCTACTTCGACGTCCTCACATTCCATCTCAAATTCTTCGTTGGAATCTTCATTTTCGTTCTTGACCAATTCATTAGTTTCAAAATTACTCAAATTATACGAATTCGCATCCGGTGTTTGAATTGCTTCTGAATTTTGAGTTGATTCTGTGTCGTCGAGAGAATGTTGATCCAAACCATCTCCAACAACGACATCACGATTGTCTTCTTGGACATTGTCATCCTCTTGCTCAAAGTCAATTGGCCATGACGAGTTTGCCTGCGCTCTTCTGACCTCTTCCTTTATGGAGCCTCTTAGTTTTGCCAAAGGTCTGTTTTTATTTTGAAGTTGTTGACCTTGACTTTGACCCCAAATGAACAACTGGTTGCGGAGTGTGGCTTGGAGTGTGGAAAGTTGGAATTGAAGACTCTGAATTTGAGAGGTCAGTGTCCGTCCGCGGTCAACCATGTTGGTGCAGGGGACGCAGAGTTGGTTCCAGGGTGACGATGACTGTGACGATGACGACGAGACTTCTAAGAACTTGGAGCAGGACCAAAGGGGTATCTGAAATAGGAAAACAGGCAATTAACCAACAACCAAAGAACGAGATTGTGTGACCTCTGACCTCGAGGATACTGAAACGGTATTTTGACCTCTCTACTTTTAAGGTCAAAATATATTTTGCAATCAATTTAAATGACAATTGGTTCAAAATTAATTATTTTTCGATTTCCTACCTCAAGCAATTTGTTGAGAAGGAAAACTCCGTCGACGACGCGACCTTGACCTCCATCGACCTCTTCAGATGTGGGGGACGAGCAGAGGAGACACTCCCCCATTTTAACTACAATTTACAATTACAAAGTGCAACTTTTTTTCAGCTGCGAGTTCCCGGATCTCAGATTTAAACTTAAACCAAATCAACAATGAACAAAGTGAAACTGCCTTCAAAAATGCATAAAACAATGAAGTGTGACATACGTCTTAAGACATTAAATTTTGAAGACGACTTGGTTGTCGAATTTATTTCCTAGTGGCTTTTGCTCAATTTTTATTGAATATTTACAAGAACAAAGAGAAACGAAAGGTTTCACCTTAATAGAGTATTGTTTCATTTGTTTT
Source organism: Proisotoma minuta (assembly GCA_034698145.1). NCBI lineage: Eukaryota > Metazoa > Arthropoda > Collembola > Entomobryomorpha > Isotomidae > Proisotoma > Proisotoma minuta. The sequence goes on from JAQIXN010001652.1 coordinate 15,250, forward strand.
CAGTCACATTCAAAAAGAGGCTAAGAAATAGAGGAGCCAGATTTGAACCTTTGACCTCGAAGGTCATAATTTTAGGTCGCTAAGTCAACAAGTTAGAGAACAACCAGAGAACAGACACATTGTGTTTCTCCTCAACTTAACAATCGAAATCTAATTAAGTCTGATTTTCGGTTGGCAGTAGGTAATTTGTAAGTAGATCTAAATCCCCACCAATTGTAGACATTTCAATTGTTTCTTTTGTATTTTGATTTGCTGAATGTTGGTAATATTTGATTGTTTGTAATTCTTTCGGTCTTTTTGGCATGGGCTTCGAACACTTCCGCTTCTTTTCCGGTTTCGGAGGCTTGATAACGGTGCAAGGCTCGTGGTTGTGGACCCCGAGCTCTGCAATTAATTCAGGATTGGTCAGTGAGTCCGTGGTGTGAATTCGGGATTTACAATTTTTATTTCTTTGACGATCGCACTGCCAAATTCGTTTTGAAGGGAATCCCATTTTTTGGAATAAATATCCATATCCGTTGATGACAAGCTTTGGCTTTTTGTGAGATGACTCTGTAATTTGGATGGGGGGCTGGGCTTCAAGTGGTCCTGAGAGAAAAAAAAAAACAATTTTAGTACTTTTGACTTGGAAATTACATAATTAAGAAATTTAAACTTCGAATTTGCTTTTCTTGGTGTAATCTTTGTAAAATTCCCTGAATATAGTCATATACCTGGACTTTGAATAAAATTCTTCAACCAATAAGGTTAAAACCTATAGATATCTCTGAAAATTCCCAAAACCCAATAATGGTTATACTATCAATCGTCGAAGTTTCCAAAAATTGGTTTTTGGATGCGAATTAGGCAAGATTTTTAAAATCTCTTAATTTTTCTATCATAAAGGTCGAACATCTTATAAGAATCACTAAATTTTGTAGAAATAAATTCTTAAAATAGTCCGAAAAAAATCTCAAAAACAATCAAATTTCTAAATAACACACCAGTACACGGTCATTTTTACAAGGTTGTCAATGGCGCTTCTAGACACGGTCCTGCAAGGAGAGCTTTATTTTTCAAAAATGTTGGAGTTCGGGAATTCGGAGAGAAAGTTGCATGTTGGCAAGGAGTTGTTGGGGATGAAAAAATGAGACAA
>JAQIXN010001653.1:0-16378 GCA_034698145.1 Proisotoma minuta
TTAAATATACATATTTGTAATACAAATATCTAAGCTTCTATTTATTAACTTATTTTACATAAAATAAATAGACGTTTTGAGAGAACCGAAATGACAAAGGTACGACTCATTTCAATATTTCTCATCCACCGAAGTGGATAATTACACAAAGGACCAGGATTTTAGGGGTTGAGATTGAGATGGTATTTGGCCCAACTGGAAATACATCTTTTCTAGTTTGTTTTGAAATCTTTCAAATCCTTATATCTCTTTTTCACACTTCATCTCTTCACCTTCAACCTTGGTTTGATTTCCACTTGAGCATGTCCTCTTCTTTACCACACAACCGCAAGATATGAAAGCTAACCTGTCACTTGTCATCAGTTCGTATAATCAAAGGAATGTCATGCCCTGATGTCTTTATTGAACACTTTGACCCAAGCCCTAAACTTTTCGTCACTTGTCTATTATAATCTAGCCCAAAAGAAGAATGGGGTAATTTGACGCTATAATATTATAAAATAAGCTTGAGACGTTATTTCAAGACTGAGCAATCTATAAGTACTTACTATATATGTATTTACTTTTAGAATATGAATGAATATGAATAGGATTTAATACAGGAATTAACTTGGAAAGAGCTTAAAAATATTTAAGGGTTGGTCATAAGAAAATAGTGAACATAAGTTGGTTCATGATCTACGAAACAGGAACTTCAAACAATTTGACCTCATCGGGTGGTACTTTTAAGAGATCTTTGGAAAACAAGACAATTCTTGTCCCTTTCAATTTGCCTTTTTAAAGGTTTCATTGCATAAACTTTAGAGAAAGGAAGGAAGGAGTTTTTTTAGTAAGACCTTGAGAGGTCTCAAACACATTAAACTATTTCATGGAAAACGTTCAACGTTCATTGACAATATTTTTTTAAACGGGAACTAGAAGCCTAGTAAGTAGCTGTAACAAATGAACGGGTTCTCAATCGAATATATAAAATTGAAAGATTTCAATTCCAAGCAATCAGCTAAAAGGTTTCCACATACGTAATTGACATTCTATAGAACAATTGGGCCAGCTATTTGACTGAGATTTAGGATAATATTTTATCCCCTACTCAAAGAAATAAACAGATAGGGATTTTCATGTTATGTGTATAAAAAAGCTAAATGTCTGAGTAATCACTGCCTTTCTTCCACATGAAGAAACAGAAGCAAGAGTTAAATTATAGGTCGTAAACACAGAGTTTGAATTGGGATAGGACAACAGATGGTCTCAGCAAAAAACGTTAAATTCCTCAGTGTCCCTCGACTTCGTCCAGATTTAAACTTTAATTAGCCCATTTACTCTTACCACTCTTGTTCCTTATAATGAGTAATCCTAAACTTGTATTACTCGAACTGGAGTAGAACCATTTATGAAAGAATTTTTCATTTCATATCAGCCTCAGCATCAACAATTGAGAAGAGTCCCCCATGGTGTGTCTCTGCATTAACACTCTTCTTTGTTATTGGCTACTTCCAAAAGCTCCAAACCGATAAATAAATATATACATACATAAATGATGATGATGAAGATGGCTACGAATATTTCTTCAAATAATTTTCATTCCTAATGTATGACCAAATCGTGAGATTCATTTTAAAATCACTCCATTCAATTTCCATCCGTGGTGTGACTATGAGTGAGTGAATTTAAAAGTTGAGACGATAGGACCAGTAGTAAAAGAATAATGTTTGTCAGATAGCATTTCATTATTAGCTGGTCCTCTGTTTTTGGAATGCATAACAATAATAAATGCCCCCGGGATCTCTCTCCACTAGACAACCACAAAATCATTGGAAAAATTAGTGGTAAGTATGTAAGGAAGGACTTGGCATGACTAATCAGCCCGGCACCAAAGGCTCACTCATCAAATATGTTAAAATCTTAAGGGCATATAACCCTCGTCCTTTTAAAATTTAATGTAGACCATTTTCAGACAATAGATTCATTGTCATTATTGTTGAAAGACCCATAAAATATGACCATTACTTAAAGCCAATTCACTAACTAACTAGTCAAATTTAAACCAAAAGATGAAATATGGACCAAATACCAGGAAGTTCTGCTTATACAGGCTCTGTATCTCGGCGAAAGGTAACAACAAAGAAAAGTCATCAATGACGAGGAACAACAACCACTACTTTATTCAGTGGATGATGTGCATGGTATTATAATGACTGTTCTATTAAAACTTGATTTACCTTTTAATTTAATCTGATGCCTCGCCTTCTAATTCATCCTTTTTCCATAAATAGAAATTGATGCCGAGTTTTATTAGCAATTTACAACTCAAGAACCAAATTGACTCTGCTATCTCGGTTAATTTGGGACTATCTTTATGACTTTGCATTACCCAATTTTAGAATTTATACTTGATTAAGAGTTTGGTGATGTATTAATAAAAGCATAAAAGAAAAAAAAACGGTCAAATAAAGATAAATGTCTTGTCAAATGGTATTAAGAATGGATTTGAGAAAATAAATTTAAGGTTCGCCTGAACTCAACCGATAAGAATGTTTACACAATTTTACAACCTTTGTAAAACACAAGTTCTTTTACGAAAGAAATATTGCATCCCAATTAAACTTTGATCAATATATAGCTTTTAAAGGGCATATAATATTACTCGACCCTCAATACCATAGCTCAAATACGGTTTGTACTTTTCTTGCTTATGATCTGGATGCGTTTGAAAAGTCGTTGGTGTTATGCCAGTTACTCAAATCTCTCTACCTTTTTTGAAAGTGCATCCAGTTCCACTTGCTTACTCATCCACCTACATAAATATGTATATACCCATGCATTTCAGGTAACAGGTACAATTCCATTTCTCCATAATTTTAGATGGTGTTAGCTATCTGGCTACGAGGGTCGTCATATAATAATATCGGATTTAGATACATAGACAGATAACAGTAGATAAGCATAAAGGCAAGGGCCGACAGCTCCAACAAAGGTAGATGTATACCAACTCTGAATGGAAACCATTATTACAGGAGATGGGCGTGAGAATGAAAGGTGATTTTAGAGTGGTTCATAAATCCTGAGCGTTTCATATTTGGCCGTTTGAAATTCTTACGCTACCATTCAAAATGTGCAAACTTAAAATTAATCCAAGGTACCGGTTAATTTGGCATTCAATTAAATAAAGGAAATCGTGACCAACTATTTGCCATCTTTTCTAATTTTACTTGAGGCACAATGAAATCTATTTTTTACCCTTGAAATTATTACTCATCATTTCCCAAGTCTGCTGGATAGTAGAATGAATAGAGGATGGATGATATAATAATTCTTTGGTTTTTTTACCCTTTAAAAAGATAAATGGAATATAGCAAACAGCAACCTAAAACAACCTGCATCCCAAAAGTGTAGATACATACATACATATGATGGCATACCAAACTAACTAGGCGATGCCGAATACTTTTTTTGAGTTGCTTTTAAACAGGATTTAAGATTCCATCCAAAGTGAATCCAATCCACGGTCACTCTCCTTCATTCTTCAGCCACCAACGACCACAGAAGCAGACAATCTCAAGAATGCAACAAGTGGATTGCATTTCACTCCTCGTCCCTACAACAAGCAACGCAGACTTTCTGTGCAAGTGTATTTTTTTAAAAGAGAACTAACGAGAGATCAATTTAAGTTTAGCTGTGAAAAATATCCCTAATCCATTTAATCCTTTGCCATTTCGCCAAGACATTTAACACTGACATAATTTCAAGGACAGTATTAAACAAATAAAAACTTTTATGCAATCACAGACAATCAAAAATCAATTCTTTGTTCCATGCATGTGTTAGTTTAATTCCAATTACAAAGTTTACGCGTTTACTGCTCACGTCAATTATTACAAACAATAATTTTTAAAATAAACATTAATATCATTGAATATTTACATTGCATAATTGAATGACAGAATGGAACCATTCATTTCATGGAGTTGTTGATATTATTAAGTATACCAGTGTCTTATTTAAAAGAATCATAAAGATATTTAATACCCGTTCAGTTAAAATTGGCATATCCCTTACTTGTGGAGTTTTGCCAATTTTTGTGCTAAATAAAACCTTAACTATAAACGTGTCATAAGTACAGTGAGCTAGCACATCTGGTTGAATAGAGATTACTTCTGGTATCTAAATAATTGCAAAAATCGGGAACATTTCTAAACTAAAGTGAAATCTTCAATCTGTCTTTGGCGTGTTTGAGATTTTTTCGCTACCATTTTCTTGACTCACATCCTTCCAAATAATCAATGTAGAAAAATTCCAGATTACTTCCTGGATGTCATATTTTCTGCCATTTAGCACTAAACTGATTGTTTTCTAACTGAACCGGAACATTTCAAACGTTTCAAATTTGAAAAACAGCCATTAAAGCCAGAGGATGGTTAGAATGCTCGTAAATTTTGTGATTTAAGGATATATAACGAGGAAATTCCTTGCGTGCAACAAATCATCGCTACATTTTACCATCTTCATATTATAGTTATATGACTGATTTTCATCTTTTTTGACGACATTCTCAAGTGTGCACATCCACTCTTCAAACAGAAGCCGAAAAGCCAAGACTTGTCTTCGTCCCACCGGAAATTACGCATAAAAGGTTTGGGTACAAGAACAAACATTTTGCGAGGAGAAGAGTACACAATCTCCATTTCTTTTTGTTGGTTTACAGACATAGGAAACAGTCTCAACTTTTTTGGGAAAATTCTTAAACAATAAATCTGAATGTAAATCTTTGTTTGCTAACAAGCGTGAAATAGACCTAAATTACTTTACAACTGTTAATCTCCTGATGACTAAAATAGACGCATTAAATTATCACAGTGCAATAATGTGACTTACAATTCAACAGAGAAAGTTGAAAGTTGAACTGGACTACATAATTTATTGAATTAAATTGAGATAAATCTGACTCCCCGTCATTCTTGTCAGAAGAATGAATTATCTCAAGAGATTTGTTACAAATACTATCACATCATTCATCTAATTGTAACAAATTAATAAGAATTTTTAAGGAATTAAAAGGTGTAAACAAGAAGACACGAGAATTATTTAGCTTCTACAATTGATAATTTAATATAAGAGAATTAGTAAGATACATCAACAGATTTGTGGATTTCAAGATTTGGGTCATCACGACACGAAAGAATTGTGAGCCGAATGATAAGATAGAGATGCGATAAGATTTATTTCATTTTAGAAATTTTAATCCAAAGACAAACGAGCGTAGATAATCCATTTGTTTTGTGTAAATTGTGAACAATCAATCCAAAAGAAATGTGGAATATTCAATGAATAATTTTGAGGAAAATTCGAGACATCTCAAGATGGATACTCCTGTTGTAAAAAACGAGGAATTGTCATCTTGGTCATCTTGGTCTGCGTTGAAAGAAAATCGAAGGAAAGGGATGGCCATTCGATTGTCTGCATCCGTGGACTCCATCCCTTACATGGACAATGACTTTTTGTCCTCTTTGGGATCACTCAACAATTTCCAGAATGGTGAGTTAATATATACAATAACAATCTTGTGAAATATTTTTATGTGTAAAATATGCGTTTGGTACATATTTGCATGCACATGGGATGACATATTTTCTGACAAACAAATTATTAAATGACACTCATTAAAGAAACATATTTTAAAGACGCATTCCATGAAATGCAAATAATGTCAAATGTTATTCATACACACTCAGCAGTTTTTAATACTCATTCATATCCATATTCGGTCGAATATTTTTTAAAGATGCATAAATAATACTAGGAAATTACAATAATTAAATATTTCAAAGAATTTTGCTTCACGAGTTTGTCCTTAGTATTTAATTATTAATTTAGACTTCATTTGTTTTCTTGAATGAATCGGCAGATTTCAAAGTAATCAGATATTGCCAAACTTTAAAATATGCATCTTGGATATCATAAATTAAATTCATAAATAGATATGTTTTTTTAATTTTGCTAGAATATCATTCAAGGTTTTTTATGCAAAATTGTTTCTTAAGATTTAATTAACTAGAACAAAGGTGACAAGTTTTAGCCATTTACTTGTACATAGTTCAAGTGAGATTTTGTTCTTTCTCGCGTCAACCTTTCATAACTGAATGACTTTGCTAATCTTGCGATGGAAATTCCATCTTGAACTGCATCGATTTTCTATCGATTTTAGCTTTGTGTTGGTGTTGATAATTGATGACCTGATTAGTCTACAGCACATTCATCTTAATAAAATTGATTCCAATATCCTTAATGTTCAATCATCTCCATATTTGTTTGTTTAATTCCCTCTTACACGAAAGGAGACTTATTATTATGGTCACTCTTGAGTATATATACTTCAAACCCACCAATCAATTTTGAAATAATGTTTAGTCAGAATTTGATAATTCAAAAGGTATTGTAATTGTCTAGCATGTAATTGTTATCTTAACCAGTGAATTAAATCATACTACTGCCAATATGTTGCATTTAATAAATTACAAATATCTACGCGCATTACTTACTTACAATTGTTTATTCTATTTACTTGGTTAGTTAGTTAGAGTGTTGTCCATTGAAAGCCATATATGACTAAAAGAAATTGTTTTCGACAAGACAAGGGAGATTATTGACAGGGCAGATACATCTCTGCTACTATCAAATATCGTATCAATTCCAATAACTGCTGTACATAGACAATCAGGTATGCAAAAAATAAATTATGTCAGATCCCTTTAACTTGGATCTTTGATGTGGTAAATGTAAATCATAGGTTTCTAGATCATTAGAGTGTAAATATTTGGTTAGCTCTTTGTTTCTCTTTACAAATAAAGCATAAATCAATTTAGAATTGAAGTAGAGGAAGGATAAATATGGTTGCATAATAACATTTATGCAATAGCACAAACACCTGTTCCATCAAGTGTCTTATAATTTCGATGATTTAAAGTGCTTATTTATAAATTCCGATTAAAATATAATTAGAAAATCAGTTGTATAAAATATTAAACTGTATATCGACAAGCGAATTTCGTTTACATTTATGCAGAAGCTTTCTTCATTTTAAAAAACGTAACGGATTAGTTGCAAGAAAGTAACAATTACATGCAATTAAGCCGATTCAACGTGAATTGTGTGGGATTGGAATGAAGACATATTTTGAAATTTTGCATTACAATGTATTCGTCATTATTCACAAGAACTTTAATCATTCTCTCCTTCAATTTGCATCATTAGGCATTTTTCCAATTGTTGCTGGTTAATATAAATAACCTCACTATTTGACCTACTCGTAATTAGCTTTCATACATTTAAAAAAAAATAATTGTTTGGCTTTTGAAGCAGTGATTCATTTAACGACCTAAATTTTAAGTCTCATGGTTTGTTAGTAATCGCTCATGTTAATTATTACAGAAGTAGTTTATTTGCTTCTTCCTACGCATTTTCACTTTTCTGTAGATTGACTCGTAGATTATCTTGTACATCAGAATAAATTGCAAGTTACATATATTTCTAGAGTTGGCTTTGCTTGTCTTTTTTGGCTTATAAAATAATAATAATCCTGCAACAAAACATTGCATCAGAATAATAAATAAAAGAAGTGTCCAAAATCTTTGGCCTATTTGTTTATGGTCGTCAAATTAAACACGCCCTAAATCATTTTAATTTCCAATGTCTAGAAGATGTGCACATTGTACTTTACGAATGAGAGGGTGTGTGTGGGTCAATATTTCACCAATTGTTTTTACAGTTGTTAATTACCTAATCGAATATTGCCTATTTTGGTTTAGCCAAATAATCAGCCTTGAATTGAGTATTTTCCATTGCTTATAAAAACAATGTCAAAATTTTCAAAGTTTTCTTTACTTTAAGATTTATTTCGTTTGATTTTTAAGAAAAAAATAAGGCCAACAAAACGAAATTATTCTAAATGCAAATGCAATGCAAATAGAATGATTGCTTGCGACTACTAATTATGTGGTAAAGAGTCGTAAAGACGTGCATGAGTAATGTCTTGATTTTTATTTTATTCCCTATATATTTTGCCAACTTAAACAAATACACAAACAATTTTATGTAGGCACGTGTGGTCAAAAAGTCATCATTAAATTTATATATTTTATGTGTAACAGGGAAATATTTATCTAGATGCTTAAACGGAAAGTCGTGATATCCTTCTCAACATAAACACAGTTGGTTAAAGAACGAACTGGCATAATTTACATTATTTTACACGTGTAAATTACACAGGAGGTTTGTATGCAATTTAAATTATAAAAAACGCTTTCTCTTAATTTGAGCCCATTGGATGAAACTAAATTAAAGCATATATGTATGTAGAGGCAGATTGAGTTTAAGCGTGAGACAACTGAAGATAGGAGATTATGTGATACAATTTACACGTCTAAATCTATGCAGTAACATTGCGTTTCTTGAGTAATGCATTAGCAGTCATTAGATCACAATTCGTCATCTCAAAATCAGTTGTTCGTTGGACCTGTCCACTGCGTTGCATTGTAATGTTGAGCTAATTGTTGAGAAACGTTCTTTTTCTTCTTTTAATGTCTCGCTCAGTCAGTAAGACTTTGAGCTGCCAAGCAAAAGAGTGTAAAAAACTTGCGAAATTTTTCGTGCTCTTAAATTCATTTATCATGTCAGAATCATCTGAAATAAAATTCTAAATTACCACGAGCTATAAGTATATTCTCTTCTTGTATAGTTTGTATCCTCTGGCATTACCAAAAAGATTGTTTGTGACTGAGTGTTCTGTAGTTCTGTTATTACGAGATCGAGATGAGTTAAATCAAAGAAACAATTTCAAATTTGTTTCATGTCCTGTCTCATTTTATGAGATTTGTTTTTTTATTACTCAAATTATTTTGTAAATCACTACAAAAGAAGTGTAAGACGAAGAAGAGATCATTAAGAAAGAAAAATGGATGGCTTCAAAGCTCCAAAATTCAGAGATAATGATGAGAGCCTTGCAAATTAGTCAAGAAAGTTTAAATTAATTTTAATGTTATTTGAAATGGCAGTTGTTACACCAAACTATATCTCATCCAGTAATTAAAATTACTTTTTCCAAACTTGCCTGGGAAAATGTTAAGTGAAATAAGTGCAAATAAGTTATATAAGTACGTAGTAATCAATCTTTTACTTTAATTTGGTGCAATTTGTATTTAAGAAAATAAGTTATTGCAAGTTTATTTATTGTTCATTGTTTGGTTTTTTCCTCCTCAAAGCATCGATTTTAAATAAACAAGCAGGCATTGAAATTGCCTATTGTTGTTGTTTGCAAATTGGAAGGTGAAAAATTAGCCATATTTTTCAAAAGCTAATAAACCAGCACACACTCTGCCATTTTTCTACCACGGAAAAACGTGATTTAATCTTCCTCTTCATTTACATGCAGGTAAATTTTGCACAATTGGTTTCTTTTTCTTAATTATTGCCTTTGAAGGCTTCAAGTTGAATCAGTGGCTTTTATTCAATAATATAGCAGTTTTTAATTACTGGCACAAAATAGATAAACATGGATATAATCAGATTAAGAAATCTGTAAAATCATGCTCACACGGTTTTAGTTTACTTGCTAATTGTTGCAGTCAAACAAATTCAAGTCTGCAAGACACTCCCTTTTTTGCACAAAACAAATGTAAAGCGATTAAAGATTTTGTGACTTGTTGGATTAATGAAGATGGAGAATATACAAAAAAATCTGGCAGACATAATAAATGAATGAAAGGTAAATGGAAACATGATGTCCTTGTGAATTATGAGAATCCTGTTGATGACTAATTTAAAGGAAGGGCACGTTACTGCATAGTCCGCTTGAGATGTTTATAATTGTTTTTTATAGAATTTTGTAATTTTTGATTTTTCTCGGATAACCGTGTTGTTTATTTTAACGCTCTGACTTCTTTTCTTTATGTCAATATCATACATGCCTTTAATTACATAAAATTGCATAAAATCCAGTCAGGATACACACCTCCTACATCCTTTTACATAATGCTATTATATAGTGTTATATTTATAGAGAGTTCACTTTTGATTCGACATGGCTAGGGAAAATAGCGGACTTGCTTGCATGGCGTGGCGTCGGAATTATGGTTTGTGTGGGATTTTATTTTGTGAGAAAAGTTAGAATTTTCTTGATAGCCCCTGCTGAGCACAGAAACATTTTTTAGACAGCCTCAGTTCATGTCATTATTATATCATTATCAAATCCGACGTATATTGGTGTCTGGCAAAGTTTAAGCCTGAATGACCAACTACGACCGACCTGCAGAACCAGAATCTTCATTTGAAATCAACTTTTTACTCAGTCCTTGAATATTTACGTGAACTTGAAATTGCATTACACAGAATAATGGTGTTCAGGATCAAATGGTAATAACACTACAACACGAGACCAAGTCAAGAGTCAAAACTTCTTAGCTCCTTCCGTACTTCATTTTTAAAACTTGCAGCAATCCACTTAAAACTCGAGATAAAACTTTAAGTAGTTGTTGTTCTTGAGGAATTCCACTTATTCCGCAATTTGCTCTGCGATAATAACAGCCTTTATCCACATACATGTATGCATTTTATCAAAATCAGGATGCAAATACTGGCTTTTTGGATGAATATTGAATCTTGATTGTAAATTAATTTCGGTGTGTACTTTCAACCGATACTTTACGGGACTTCTTTTATTATCATTTTCCCTATATATTATATTACCCATCTATTATAGATGTACGTATGTGTCTCATTCACTATATTGTAGCGTAACAAAGCGTGGAATGTCAAAGAATGGACGAAACTGTATCTGACCTTTTTCACCTGCCTTTCATCATATTGTGCAGGAAATTGTTGTAAATTTCACAAAAATATCTCAAAATCTGACTTGAAAATTCAAAAGAAAGGAAATTGTATCCAACGTGTTCACGATGCAAGAGAAATCAAGCCACGACATGACCTAGCCCCTTTTATACATTTAAAAAGTCCTCAATATGGGCAATTGAAAAATAACATTATAACGGTCACATCAATTTTTCCCACATGGTTCAATTAAGGTTAAGCTAAATACCTTATTATTATCACTGATGCTACCAACAAATAGTGCGGAAAGGAAGCAATTGGGTAGAATTCTCTGCTGCTGCGGTTTGCAATGCCAAGTATAAAATGCAATTAGCAATTGACTGTCTAAAGATAATAATACCTTTGCGGTTGTAAAGGCCAACCAACGCTATGATGTCGACGTTTAAATTACTTGCCAGTTTTCATAATGAATGACAAGTGAGAAGCATAAGCAAGTAGTTTGTTGTACATCTAAAATTATCTAAAGTGAGTGAGCAACTAAATAAATTATGCAAGTCAACAGGGCCAGGAGTAATTGAAGAGCCCAAAAATGCTCAATCAAATAAAGCTTGAATAAATAAAGTCTTCAATCAAAAGAGAAATAAAATTTTTCAAATAAATGAATCATGAATTGTCGGCTCCGCTAAAGCTAAAGCAGTTTTACTACCACAGGATTTTATAATTTCTATTTTATATGCTAATAATAATAAATATTTAATGAGGATTATATAAGAACTGGGGCCTGCTGCTTAAAAAATCAAGATTGTTGTTTTGCAACTTTGTTTCTTTAAACATCGATTTGTCGCAGTACATAGTTTGCATCAACATGTGACATGAGTTGAAGCGTGAATGTTTGGCTTGGCTTGAGGATTTGATTATCGGCAATAATTGAAGGCGATTGTCCATGTCCATCACTCGATAGTGATTCAAGGCAATATATGTGGCAGAACACATTCTATATCCAATATAAGTATATATAAAATTCAATCTAAGACTCCTACCTGTTTTCTGTACCTCATAGTAGTGGCTTCTAAAATTACAATTCTTTCTACCTGTTCACTTTTGTGTTCTGTTTTCCATACCCAACAATGCTCAAGTATTTGTATTCACTATATACACTTCTCCAAGGAATAGAAATTCAGTATTCCATTTTATTGTTGTTCAGCTAACTCCATTGTTGCTCTTTATTCAGTTAAAATCATTATCATTTGAGTTGCATTATTGAGCCAAGTCCCAGTTTGGACTTTTATGGGCAGAGAAAACAACGTCTAATTTTGCAATTTCTTCTCAATTTGGCCAATGTCAGTAAATTGTGGTTGAAAAGTTTTTTTTGTGATAATTTAGCATCTGCTGTCCAAACAGATTTTTTGGCAATAACGGAAGTGAAGAATTGAAGAAGAGTCATTAGTTTTGCTCAGTTGCTTTTAATATTATACATATTTGTTTGTGCTGTTTGTTAAATGTGGTTGGTTATTTGTGAAATATAGTGTATATATAGATATTTACAACAATAGCAGAAAATGTCTAACAATTGAAAATTAGCTATGAAATAAATCCCCTGTGCATGGAACGAAACGAATTCCTTTCTTTTGGCTGCAGTGCAAAGTTTCAATTACCATCATTTTGGTTTACTGCTGGTGAGACAAATTTTTAGCTGAATCATTTGATGAACGGATGTCATATGTCGTACGAATTATCATGCTAAATAATGAAATATTTATGAGAAATTACACTAAATTTAGAATAATTTTCAAAAATAATCTTTCTTTATAAACTTGTGGTCGTGGTTGAAGAGTTTTCCAAATTTGGAAATTGCTGTGCATTTCACATAAAATGTGCAACAAATCAAAAGGGGAAAATATTTTTATTGTTTATTCTTCTTTTTTGTGATTTTTGACGGTTTGATGAGATAAAAGGTTTCTTAATTTTATAATAAAATTCAAATCAGAAAAAGAATCACGCATTCTTTAGAAAATTGTATTAAGGTATTAAGAGTTGCAGAATATTTTAGAATATATAGCCTTTTAGCATTGGCAACTTGAGTGCATCAATTAAATTTGAATTTGAACGTCAACAGTCTGCTGCCAAACATTAGGCATTAATTGACAGGTACGTCAATCGGTTGAAAGCTAGAAAATAAAAGGTTAGTCCAGAACTGAAACAAAATAATTCAGAAACTGGCTGAGATTTTATTAGACTTCAATTTACTCAATTAATTCAACTTGCTTAAATTGCACGCATATACATACATGCTTACCAATGGTATACATAGTTAATCTCTCCGTGACAGAGAACGACAACAAATAGAACATCTGCTACTAAAATTGACTTGGAATTTAGCTACAAAAACAGAAAAAATGCTTGTAAAACCGAGTCATCTCATTTTATCCATAGCCTTCTTATTTCTTAAAGATTTCTGCATGTAATGACACGTTACATTCTTTTAGGCCAATTTACCTACCTGCAACATTAAAATTATCTCTCAATTCCAAGAACAAAAACCAATTTGTTTGTCACCGACACTTAAACAAGATTTCATTTACTTACCCATTTCGAAGATTAAATGGGATGAGAGCGATAAAGCCAGTTAACTGTAAAAACCATTTAGAACAAACATCAACAACATGTATAAAGCACAGTTCTTGTGCCAAATTATGTTTTGTTACCTTTGCCTTCTTAATTTATTTATTTCTTAGTTTACGATTCCAAATAAAATTAATCTCAATTCAAATTCAGAATGCAAATTGCCGACAGAATATTGCACTTAAGATTAGACTCGCTATATAAACGGGTAAATAACATTAAAATGATCAAGTCAAAACAAAAAGTAATAAAACAAAGACCAAATTGAAAAGCCTTTTGCATACCTGCGAATTATAGACCGAAAAGGAGATAACAAAGGGCAGTTTGATGACTGTAGAAAACAAGAACCAGTGTGTCTTTGTCCCTCATTTAGCATTAGAACTTGAACTATTTATTTATTCTCCACTTTTTTGTTTAATTTTAAAGAGTAATTGTACAGCAACACATTTCGCTATTTCATTTCATGGTCTCATTCTTTACTTGGCTGTTGGTCTTAATGTGCATGTTGTGCAAGCAGAAATTATTGGATCAAGAGCTTATGTAGTGACAAAGAAAAGTTTGTTTAGTTGGAAAAAATATGCAAAAGTGCCATTTCATTAAAATAATAGTAATACGCTTATTACAAAAAGGAGATTGTTGTTTAAATTTATTTGCTTCTTTATTTCAAAAGAGATTTTTAATTGAGTCCAGGAAAATACAAACGTTTCATCTCAATCCTGACATTTATAGCATCTTCTTTTGTTCTATCTTATCCATTTATTTTTTTGACTGCAGGTAATCTTTAGTATAATTATGACGAAGGAAATCTTTTCAAAGCAGTAGTCAGTCCTATTAGCAATAAAATGGAGCTTTTCTTTTACATAATTTTTTGTCTAATCTCAGCCCATCTCATCAGCATTGCAACAAGAGGATGCAACGATGATTAGATGTTTTATACTTGTTAGTGTTGCTCTAACCCCAATTTTATTGCATGTATGTAAGAACTGAATATATATTGGCTATTTTTTGCCATCCATGCGTGTAAAGCCTTATGACTACTTACCAAGGAACTCTTTAAGCTGTCAAAAAGGAAGAACCAGAACCTCCACCAAAGAAAATTGAAAATAATAAAAGACGTAAACGTAACTAAAGAAAGAAGGACAACCTTTCTACACGAGGATGATGATTTGCTTGGGTTCAGATTCAGATCAAATGCTGTACCACAGTTAAAGCAGACAAACCAAAATACTTATGCTCACTCCATCATTAGCCCTAGTACAGTAAACTTCTTGGTTTAGTCTCTGGTCCCATTTCAGTCACGGTGCTTAATAACTATTGAGAATTTAAGCTCACCTTGTTTGTTTGCCGTGTTTAGCGAATGATACCTTAGTTAGGAAATAATAATGACAATTTAAGCCTCCCAATTTATCAAATTCAGCTAGAAGGATTTTGCCAAATTGAGCAGGCTTTTATTGTTATACTTGTGCTGTGCAAAATCTCATTCAATAATAAAGATTATAAGCAGAACAGAACCTTGCAAATGGATTTGGAAAGTGAATTAAATCAGTTTTTGATCTCTTTGTTTTAAAGGGGAGACAACAGAAGAAGACGGATCAGTGAATAATATTTTGGACGCGTTGGGAGACGGAGAACAAGTTGAGAGATCTGCATCTGCAATTCCTTTACAATCCACGTCCTCCGTCATGGTCGTGGGGGTAGGGGACGAGGAAAGTTCCGGCGTCAGCTCAACGTCACCAACAGGATCAAATTCAGTTCCAAACTCGTCACATAATGATCCAGAGCAAGAAGATTATGAACACGTGTATTGCCAGTTGGATCCATATTTTGTAAGTTTTGTACATTTTTCTCTCTCACTCTCTCAAAATTTGAGGCATCTTTTAGCATACCTAGGTACATAAATTTTATGATGGGCATGAAAAATAATGAAAATTGGTTTGTTTGTCTAATGAGCTTAAAATCTTTGGGTGAAGCCATGATCTGAATCCAAATTGTATTGTAATGTGGAGAAGAGTGTGGTATAATGTGATTTTAACGCGTTTAAACTTCCTCTAATTTATGGGCTTCTGAATATGTTATGTCAGCTAGTCACTCTTGTCATACGCAATGTAAATATGCCTCATCTTATCTTCTTGTGAGTTACTTGGAAGGGATTCTACATATTGGTGTTATATAAGGATAATTATTATGTCTTCTTAGTTATCCATTAGCTGGAAGTAAAATACGTTGTAAGTGCCTGATTTCCAATTTCAATGAGCCGTGAGACCGTAGCCCACTCGATTTGACTTGAGAGTTTAGAGCTGATGATGCGTTCTTTAATACAAGTGCATGTTAATTTAAGGGTAGGAGTAATTTGACCTCAACAAGAACGTTTTCATAAATATCGGCACAGACAACAAGTAGCAACTTGTCCAAGAGCCTCATTTTCACTTCGCATTAAGTCTCATCTCAATTTCCTAAGCCAGTCATTAGTGAATGTACACCTAAATATATCAGTAACTAGTAGTCAGTGAATGAGTTGCTTCTCACTTTGGAACTTTGAAATTGGAAGCAACCAAGCGTCGTGGGAATGGAGACCCTTTAAGTCCCTTCTTTGAATTTAGTATTGAATGGCCAAACTCTTCTTGGCCAACTACACCGTCTTTGTAAAGTATCAGACGATTGCATTACATTGCATCTTTTGTTACATAAGAAAGTTCGAGGTGGGTAAAGCCCACCATTAAACTATAGGCACAAAGAAAGATCAGCATTCGATTTTGGAAATAACTTTGGTGAAAAATTGTCATATATTAAACAACTCAGGATTTGTGTCAATCAAAGGATCTCTAGTGGATCTTTTCCTTGTTAACCCCACAATTACTTTAATTACGTTACTTTGAAAAAAACCAGCCTTATTTAACACCATTGTGGTGGCTTAAAGTAGCTGTCTTCTTTCTCCACA
>JAQIXN010001654.1:0-16377 GCA_034698145.1 Proisotoma minuta
GTTTGAACAGAACCGGACAACTTTGACCTTGAACAAATTGATACCAATTTATGCTCTATGGTTTAGACACTACATTTATGTTTTAATTTTTCGCCGTTGTATGTTGCTGAATTAAAATAAATATGTTCTGATTGTACTTTGAAATTGAAATTATGTTATTTCTGGAATAAATTTAAATTTTTTCATTAAGATATTTAATGAATGCTTATGCTTTTAAGGCCGGTGTTGATTTACGTCTAGCGCTAAAGCCATTCTTAAGTATTATTTGTCCTTTAGATTTTCTTTTTCAAACGCACTCAAATAGAAATGGGTTTAAGCACGGAGTTTATATTAATCTCTTGAAAAATGGAGGATTTTCCGAATAATTTTAAGTTTTCTGATGCCCACTTTTACCGAAATAAATGAAAGTACAAGCTAAAGTTGCTAGCAAATATTAAAATGATCAACGTTTTGCAAGGAAGATTAATTTGGAGAAAGATTTTTTATTTTTATTTCTACATTTGTTTGAGTGTCTTAAAATCCTTGTTTTTTCAATTATAGTCTATACAAGTTATTATATTCAAACTATATATTATATAAAAATTATATATATATATATCTAGTGAAGAGTTTTCATGAGTTAAAAAAATATTTTGACTTTAAAAAAGAAGGCGTATTTTAAAGCCGTTTAATTTTTTTTTTAAGTATCTATGATAGAAGTATGATTTTTGGTTGAAAATACAGCTTTTGCTCTTTGGAAATTGTTGTGAAAATTAGATTTTTTTGCAAAGCTCTTTAATGCTTACAGTTGGTTCATCAACGTTGTATGTTGGTGAATTCAAATTTCCTGCACTGATAATATTTGTAAATTATTTTGCAAAATATTTAGGGTTTTTTCACTCAAGATAAATATTTTAAGCTTTTATGCTCTTGAGGCATTGAGGCATTTATTTCGAACATATTTTGCTAAATGTCCCAACTTTAAAAATAGCCTTAAAACCGACAATTTTCATGGTTGCTAGGTCCCGTAATTGAGTTTGCTAAGAATTATAAATTTATTTAAAATGTGAATAATAATCAGGAACACAATATACAAATATTAAAAAAAGGTAACAAGCATAATAAATAATTGCATGCTATGATTAAGTTATTGACCTATTATTTTTTAAATAATTGATTTTATTGCATTTGAAGTTTCAAAATCGATTTGTGTTAACTGACATCAAATAATTACAGTCATTAGATATTAGAGGAAATTACAACTAAATTGGATTTAAACGTTAGTTAGCTTTTAAGTAGAGGTGTAGTACAATAAAAATGCTTAAATATCCAATGACATTTAAAACAGTTTGTTAATTTTTGTTTAAGAAATTGAATTTTACAATGAATAATTAGGATGGATTGTTAGCAAATATCAAAATTTACGGATATTTATCAGTAGATTTCGGTTTCTTAGCAACAGATATTGTTTTACTTTAAGACTTTAATAAGATCACTTTTAAATTATGAATTGGATATTTTTGTGATCCGTAGTTTTCTTATAATTAAAACCAAAAGTATATAATTATAAATAAGGGATAATTTAATAATTATTAAATTGTTTAGAACTTCCGTTTTCTTATGAAAAATTCCGTAAAAATTTGGGAAGTAAATTATTGACTTTATCCAAATTTTTCCGTATGATCTTTCTATATAAAACCAAGCGGGGAAATTTGTTTGAAGCCTTTTTTTCTCCGGGTAGCAGTGCCACTGCTTCCACTGCTGCTCACTTCACTCATTTCTCTCTCTCTTTGTTTACATTCCATGCAAACATTTATTTGCATGCATTTTTCCACACGAGTAAAATTATGAAATATTTAAATTGATACGTTTTTTAATTTGCGGGCAGAGACCGCAGGGTCTTCTAGTTATAAATATAAGTTACAGTATAATTTATATTTTTTTGAAAAAATAAACTCCGAGTTCCCTTGAAACTGAGGCTCAGCGGACATTACAATTACATCAACCTTTGCTGATAGTAGTCAAAAGGTGTAATTTGTATTTTTCGCGAATCTTTGTTCAAATCTTTTGAGATTGATTAAATATGCATTTAAATTTCTATTTGCTCCAAACTTATCCGTTTTTATGAGCTGATTGAGAAAATAATCCATTTCATAAGGATTAGGTAAATTGAAATAATTTTATAATTATTAAATTGTTGAGATCTTACGTTTTCTTGGTATAGGAAATTCTGTAAAATTGTGGAATATTATTGAATTGCTTAATTAGATTTTTTTCCTATAATAAATTTAGAAAATATAATAAATGTATAATTTATATTTTCTGAAAACATTTGTTGAGATTTATATTTTTTAAGTGGATCGTTGGCTGAAGATGATACTTTTTGAGGAATTCAAAAACTTTTCGAAAAACAAAATGATTTGGTCAAATGGTTCAAAAAATTGGGCAAGCTAATGAACATTTTATGGAATAAACCGTTAAAACGGGCATAACGAAGGGGTGAAACCCGTCCAACCCGAACAATGTTCTTTGTTCTATGTATCAGTCCGTTAATATCCTTAAACGAAGTCACCGTTTTGAAGGACATGGAAACCTTATAAATTCGTCTCACCCCTTAATAAAGGTTAGCTTTGCCTGGGACACTCGGCCACGTGACCTTAGGGTCAATTGTAAAAAAATTAACTGCCACCGTTGTTTCCACAGGCAAAAAATCCATAAGAATGACATCTTTTTCGGATATTTTCATGTTTTTGGCCAATTTTTTAACCCTTTAGCCCTGACCAGTGAAGTTCATATTACTAATTTTAAAGAAACAATCTCTCCTAAACACGTTGCAAAAACCAGAACGGCAAAAAGTCAAACAGTTCCAGAGATATTGTGCCAAAGAGCAACCTTAGTGACACATTTTTTTGGACTTTTTCATGTTTTTGATATTTTTGACCCCCTTAACCTTGACCGGTGGGGCCAATCTCCGAACTTGTCCGTACTCTATGTCCTCTTAACACGTTACAAAAAACAGAATTCAAAAAAGTTGATTCGTTCGAAAGTTATCGCGCGGACGGACGGACGGACGGACAGAGCCATCTTATAAAGGGGTTTCACCCCTTAATAATGCTAAAAAAATTCCATTCTTAAGATTTACTTGTGTTTAAATTAATTTATTATTTTTAGTGCATAATACTGCATATTTACATATTTTGAGTTATTCTTATTTAAATTTTTATATGTTTTAAAAATTTAACCCAAAACTTGGTAAGCTTTGAAATTTAACTTTCAACCAATACCTGGTAATAATAATCTTTATTTAATCATAATCTTACTAATTCTTGTTTAAAAATTTAACAAACGGAACACTTAAACTTATTTAGACCTTAGTAATACGACCTTAAACTTTGCGAAGAAACGAGATTTTTAGAAATTGGACTGAAATTATGTTTAAATTAGCTTGTATTACATTCAAATATCTTAAATTATGCAATTCCAATTTATGTTTCGTATGTTTAAACTTATTTAGTCAACGCCTTTTGCCAAACAATCCGTAATAAACTTACATTATCTAATTTATTATTTTAACTCCCTTCTCCTATTTAATTGTTTCCTGAAATTGGAGAAATGTTTAGTTTACCTTTGTTAGGATAATTATAAGAAAATCACTTAAAAAATGTTTCAAAGTTTGAATGTACCACAACCATACTTTTTAAAGAAATTAAAATATATAGTTATTCTTTTAGATTTTTATAAAGCGGGTCAACAGTTAAAATTTAATGTATTGGAATGATAGATTATTGCCATTTTCTTAATTATTATTTTTAATATTTTTAAGCCTTTAGATTATATAAGCTGGAAATAAAAAAAAGCTATTGGGACTTTAATTTTAAATATCCTGAGATTGTAAACATTATAAATATTCAGTGGATAAATTTATGGTGATAATATGAATTTAAAATATACCCTTTTTTATGTAATGTTGTTAAATTTTAAATTACTTTTTAGCTTTAAATAAAAAGTAATTTTTATTGCTTGATGTATTAGCAAATAATATCCCAAAATTAATTTTCCAATCAATTGTTTTCTTATATTTTAATTATTTTTACAGAATTAATTATAGAATTATAGAATTACTTGTATTAATTATAAACTTGAAAGCCAACAATCAGCCACTTGAAGATCAAAATCTGAGCACAATTGATACTGAAAACTTTTTGGAAGAAGCCAATAATGTTTGCAAAATTTTAGAAGGGAAACAAAAATGGGGGAAACAGAAACTGTAAGCATAAATATATTACTGTGCATTATTATCTCAGAAGAATAATAATTTGATTAAGGATTTAATAAATAAAAGCAAAAATATTATGTTTATTGGCAGGTATTCAGCGTTGAGGAGAAACCTTTCTCACCAAACCCCAATTTTCAACATTATTTTGTTAGATACAAAATTATTGGTAAGGTATTTATTTGTTATTTATATTTAAATATAAAATTCAGCCTAAAATTATCAATTATTTTTTAGATCCCTTCTTCTCTTTTGCGATGTAGAACCTTCGTTTGTCAACAAACATGGAAATCCTACATTTTCTCCAAAAATGATGAAAAATCGTGGATTCGTGAAAAATGGTTACAAATTCTTAGTTTAGTTAAATTTTACAAAGGCAGTTTTACCTGAACAAAATTCAACATAAAATTATTATACCACTTTTAATTGCCAAGTTTTGTGTTCAATAATGATAATTATACATTTTAATTTGGCACTATTTGTAGACAGGAATGTAAATAAATTAAGTTGAGATATTAAATTGTTATTTTTCCGCATGAATTAAATATATTGTTTTTTATCCTTGGGAAAATGTCCGAGTTGTGAAACATTTAATGAAATTGTGGAGACAAAAGTTAAGGAGCATTATATAAAAATATGTAGATAGATTATTGATTAGCTTAGGGTTCATTTATTTGTTATTTATTGGAGAAACAGGAAAAAATATTTTATATAAGGCAATAGAATTTATATGGAGGTAACGAACAATCAAAATTCGATTCGGATAAATTATATAAAAACGTTGGAAAGTTGGACAAGTAAACAGCTTAAAAAGGACAAGTTGAGTTAAATATCCCAAAAACCGCATTAAATTTTTAATTTAGAGTAATATTTGGAAAAAGTTTAGGTCGTCAGGAAAATTAAGTAGATGGCCAATTTTTAAAGGTTTTGTCTGTCTGAGAAAATGGAGCAAGATTTTTTATGGACGGGGCTAAACCGCTGGCAAACCTTTTACCGTCATTTTTGGTCAGTTCTATACAGTTGGGACCCAAAATCTCGAACAATCAATTTCGAGCAAAGCTACAGTTTAAAATCCCATCAATTTCTTGTCAGTAAATGGGTCGTCTTTGTTCACAACTTTTGCTGTTCGATTGGGGCCACAATTTTAGTTTTTACAATGTGTAATTTGGGCTGCAGCTGTGAACTGAATATTGTTGAATTTGTGACGATTTTGATGACCTTTTTGGTGGTTTGCATCGCGTCCGTTGGGGAGTTGGTTTTTGCTGCCCATGGCCCCCAAGGTTTTAATGCTGCTAATCAATTCTCTTATTTAATACAGAGTTTGGGTAAGTGAAAACAGCTCGAAAAAGTTGATTTATCAATTGCTTGCTCTTTTGAACTATACACTATGTTGTTAAATTAAAATTAGCTGTAGCGAGGCAATCTAAACTATATTTTGTTAGTAAAGGTCAAAGGTCAACATTTTTAGCTGGAAATCAAACAATTCCCTTAAAATTGGTGAATATGACCAAAAAAGGTCAAAGCTGTTGAAAAGCAGGGAGAGGAATAATCTGAAATAATTGCAACATTTAAATTTTTCTTACTATTATTTCAGGATTCTACGAACCGAGCAAAGAAGGGAAACTGGTCGGCTTTTTCCTCACTCTTATTGTATTAATCTGCGAATTTTTGACATTTTTCACCATCCCCTTTATGACGGCATTTGAGGTGGATCCTTTTGGAATTTTCATCAAATTCTTTGGGATTCCGAACCCATATCGCCTAGCAACAAGCTGCTTAGGCTTCATCATCCAACAAAGCTGCATGATCCAATGTTACCGGATAATATCCCTATCAGTCCTACTCCTCGTGCTGCCCATGTACCAAGTGGCGGCAATTATGAAATATATTCAAACCTTTCCAAAAAACTTGTCCAAGCTTAATAGCCATCTTGAGAAAAGCCCTAAAATCTACGATTGTGCCGCAATTATTGTGCACCACTCGCGAGATTTGCATTCCATTGGAGTTTCCATGGCAATTTTTCCCGCTGCTTTTTTAGCAGTGGCGGGAAATTTTGCGATAATTGGTCTAAGGGATAAAATCCCGCTTACGCTGTTCCTATATTTCTTAAATGAGTCAATTATCACTGCTCTCTTGTTTGCGACGTTGCTGCCAATTTGTATAGCGGTTTATGAGCAATCTGAGATTGTGGGGTGGAGATGGAAAGGTGGGTTAATTCTGGTGTCCAGCGCCCAAAGGAAGGTCTGGGGGCGGAAGATAAGGGGAGGGATAAGCTTAAGGTCGTCGCGGGAGCGGGAAGTTTTAATTTGTTTGTTATCAAAAAGGAGACGAGAGTGACGCTTTGGGCTTCGGTGCTTTATTATACCGCAAGCGCGCTGTTGTCTTATCATTTGAGTCCCAAATAGTCAAATTGTTTGTCTGCCTGTCTTTAAAAGTAGAATAGGATGGGTTTATTATATTGAAACAAATGAAAATTATGGGAAATGAAGTTGATGCTCGTCGCAGGGGAAGACAAAAACCGGGTTATCATTGACCTCAGGTCAAGGTCAAGGGTCAAATAGTTCCGTTTGTTCACTAACCCATTTTACTACCTAATCTGCAATAAAGTTAAAGTTCAAAATTAAAAAAATTGATTTTCTTTTCATTGATTGTATTGTATTTTATTTAATCTTTCATCTTCTGATTTGCTTAATTTTATAAAAAAAAACAATCAGTTGATGTTGATTATTTCCTTGGAATTATTTGAAAAGTCTGAAAACTGTCATTTATTAAAATTTCAAAGGCACAATTCGATGTTTAATTTTTCATGTAGATTTTGCATAGCGTCCTTTTTCCATGCAAAAAGATTTGCGCTTAACGCACTTACTCCATTCAGAAAATTCTAAACATTTTGAAATTTAAGCTAGTTAAATAAGACTTTAGGCAAAGGTCAGAAGGGGTCATGTGTATCATTACCCATGGGGCAAAATGTCCTCGCTTATTTAAGAACATTGGTATTTTAAAGGAAGCAGTTGCGTCCAAAACATTTATGAATTTGCGTTATTGCGGTAAAAATCTGGAAAATTTCTAGCCACCATTATTCAAAAGTTTTGAATTGACCTAATTTCCAAAGCACAATAAAGCAAAGCAGCAGCTTTATTAGCAATTAGCACGTCCACCTGAGTTGCGGGGTGCAAAGTGAGACTTGTTGTAACCTGTTTGGCAAATTTATTGTGCTGTGAGTTGATGGTGGCAAAGCACGAGGAAGTTTTGTAAATGGCCCAGTCACAATCAGCACACACAAAGGCACACTCTTACTCCACAAAATTAATCCCCATAGCAATAAATTAAGGGTAACCAGCTGAAAATTTGGGAAATTACATAAAAATACTTAGGCATGTCTAGACATTTGATAGGAAGAGAGAGTGGCTATAATTAGAGACAAGGACGTTGGCTAAACTTGGCCTTAAAGGTAAAAACAAAGACCTTGGGAATTGTTGACTTTAGAAAGTTAAGGTTTTGGGAATTTTCCATCAAATCAAATCAGGTTTTGATTTTTTGGATAAGAAAGAGAATGGGTAATATTTTAAATGTCTAGACAATCAAGACAATTATTGCTTGGATTGTCACCAATTTATTTAATTGTGCAGGGTGTGGCGAAATTGTAGATTGTGTAATTTGTGTGAATAATTGTGAATTTATTTTAGAGGCAGAGTTTGCAACTTTTGATAAGCTACAGACTTTAAGCTTTGGGTTGATTGTTGAATTTTATGAATTTTTAAATGGCAAATTGTATTTAAATGAGCTAAAAACGTCAAATTTTGATTTTGGATAAGCCACAATTGAAATAAATGGTTTATAAAATGCAAAAGTTTCAAGCTAAAACTGAATTCTGTTGAATTTTTAGTTAATTATTTTAAAGATATTGTGCAAATTATGATTCTAACTTATCAAATTTTACAGATGATGGATTAAAAAGCGAAATTCGACTGTCGAATTTCGACATGAACCTTTTCCCCCTCGCCCCCGACGACGAGCCAGGTCAATTTCAAGGGGAGGAGATGGAATTTAGCGGCAACTCCAACGACGGACCCTTAACCTTCGGCGGCGGCGGCGGTCCCACATCAAAATGTGGCAACTGCGGTCTCATAGGAGAATATAACATTGGCCAAGAATTTCAAACGATAAAATTCGGAGATATTTTCACCCACATTCATTTTGCGACGCCGAATCACTGCAGCCACTGCAGCGGTCGCAGTTTTATATCGACCACAACGACCACAACCCGAATAGAAAATAATAATACGCAACAAGTCATAAAATATGGGGGGCCGCCACTTATACAAAACGCAAGATCTCAAGTTCAAAACCAGGTTGTGATTAATAATGATAATGCGGTGGGGGTTATAACGGCCACACCCACTGCCGCAATTCAGCCATTGATGCCTATGCCTTTACCTGTGCCGATGCCGGAAGTGCCGGAGGAAGTGCCAGTTGTTGAAGAGCTGCCGCGAGTGCCTTGCGACCGCTGCGGCAAAACGTTCAAGAATAAGAAGATGGCTAATATCCATACTAAAAGGGTCCATGATAAGGTCAATCGATTTGTTTGTGAGATTTGTGGAGCGGCATTTTCTTATCGGTGAGTTTTTAATGTTTTTATGGAATTTGGGAAGTAATTGATCTGGGTTTGAAATATATTTAGTTGCATTAAGCATTTTTTATGATGGCGTTGAAAAATGCAAAATTTTTGAATAGGTTTTGGATTTTTTTTAAATTTGAATTTTGGTGATTTTTTTGAAATTTTGGTGTTTTATATTTGAAGATTTAGCCATTGCAAGTTAATTAGTTTGAATCTAATTTTAATTAAGGCGTCCAAATATATGTAAAAATCTCCAAAGCGTCAAAAATATTTTGTCAATCTCAAACCTAAATTAATTTATTTAAAATATAATTTGACAAATATTTTCCCCAAGAAATTTACAATTTTATCATTCTTAAGCATGACTCATTCTACAAAAATGCGAATGTGGGATTTGGCCTTAATCTTGATTTTTTCTGCTTTTTAAAGCTTAGCTGAGCTGCTATCTTAAATTTAATTCAAGTGAAGCAATTGAAGGTTTTAGTTGAAGAAATTTGATGCAGACAGAGAGCGAGTTTATTCTTCACTTTCTGAGAATAGAACTAATCCAAATTATCATCAATCCATCATCTGCCTTATCTACAAAGATTAACATTGAAATGATTAAGTTGAGGTTGAGACGTGAAAATTAATAAGCTCTACTTTGGTTCAGAAATGTCTGTCTGTCTGTTGGAGATTTTTTCAAAAAATGGAAATTTTGAGGCTCAAAATAAAACTGGTTTTGAATATTTTGTGAGAATGCGTTATCTGAATTTTTGTCTGTCTTTGAATAGTTTTAAAGTCATTTTACACTCTAAAATTGGCATTTTCCAACATAAAATATGGGTTTTTCTGTCATTTTGTTGTCACTCTGTCATTTTCTGTCATTTTGTTGTCACTCTGTCATTTTCTGTTAATATTTTTGTCACTTTCTGTCATTAAGTTTCACCCCCTAATTAAACCCATTTAGAGTTAGCCCACGCAACACGATTTATTTTATTTTATGAATGAAGTTGAACCTGAGCCCTCAATCTGCAAAGTTACTGCGTAGATTTTTTATTCGAAATCTTCTTTAGCAAAGGATTAGTTTACTTTGTACAATATTTTAGAAAGGGGAAAAAACCGGTTGGTTATATAAGCAATAAATAATTGGGATTGGGAAACTGATAACGGATTAGGATTAATTACTTTGGCTTTAATTGCTAATTGTTTAGAGGATGAATTGGGGCGGAAGGTGACGCAGTTAAACCGGAAACAACAACTATTTATATATTAATATTAATTTATATGGATGCCATATGAATTAGTTTGTTTTTTGCAATTTTTTAAAGATGAATCATGAAATTTTTGTGGTATCTTTTCATATGAAAGGGATAAATATCAAATTTTATCTGCGTTTTTTGAAATTTTTAACAATGAATTATCAATTTTGGTTCGTTTTAACTCGATTTTAATTTGTGAATGTTAGTTTTTAATTTAATTGCAATATCCATGAGTTTTAATCATTTTTATCATATCTCAGTTTGAAAAAAATGCCGAAATTTCAATTTTAGGAATTATATAATAAAATTAGATATCAAATTTTCATCAAAATTTGTTTCCATAGGAACAATCGCATATAAATACCTAAAATCCGGTTTTCGGGCGTTATTTATTTGCTGTAAATATTTGTTTGCAACAACAATGTTTCGATTTTTTGCAATTTTTGCCAGATGAGTCATGAACGTGTTGTCACTTCCAAATTATTTTGGCTCCCATGCTCTTGAAAATTTAACTAAATTTTAGACACGAATTTGGATTTTCCTCAGTAGAAGTTTTTTATATTTAGAAAAATTTTAGGTACATTTTATCAAGCCCTAAATGTATCATGTTATCATTTTGTGTCTGGAGATATTCTAGTCAAATATTGAATGTGAATGTAAACAGATATTTTATCAGATGATAACCAATTTTAAATATTTTTAATTGCTTCAAAAATCCCAGAAATAACTCAAATCGGTTTCTAATCCCGAGTAATTTAATAGAGAAAAGAAAGGAGTGCAATATTAATCCTTTCTTAAAAAAGTTCCAATTTCCTCAGACTTTTTGGGAGAGTGCAGTGTTCAATTTCAAAAAAGGTTTATATTTACCAATTCCAAAGTAGTAAGTGATAGCCCAATTTCTTATCTTGAGTTTGGCTAAATTATAATTGAGCTACATTATTTAAAAATTTGTCTGTCTGTCAAAATCAGCCAAATTTCTACTGATAGGGACAAAAAAATTACGAAACACGAATTTAAAGGTGTCACTCTAAATAATTGAATTTTTTGGGATTAGATACCTGCACATTTTGACCTAAAAATCGTAAAATTATAGTTTCCAAATATTCTGTAAATTGTGGCCAAAATCTTGGAATAATAAACTTTAAATTTCCACTGTAATCTTAGAATTTATAGAGTAAAATTGACATGATTTTTAATTGTTACAAAGATAATGGCGTGGAGTGGACTTAAAAGCTTAGCTTGTTAATTACAGCCACTTGCAATTAAGCTAAAGTCTTATTTATTTTAGTGGGTTGAGTCCTGATTTGATATTGACTTATTTATTGGGTTTAAACCCAAGAGCTTTTGCAGTGGATAAATAACAAATAATTGATAGGAGCTGTAGAAATGAAACCTGATTTGTCTTGTGCGTCATCATTTTTTTTCTGGTTAGCGACCTCCCCGCAAAAAATTCCATCGCCAACAATTTTATCCCTGTCCAACAGTTTAATAAAGATTGTAAATGGGTGTAATGAACCTGTGGAGATGGGCTTTAAAATGAGGCTGAATTTTTAAAATTTAGAGTACATTTTAGAGTACATGTGCTTATTTAAAAAGTTAATATTTTTCCGGGAATTTTGCGATTTATTTAGGAAAATTCCCGATCAGACAGACAAAAGGTTTAAATAATTTATAAACATGTTTATAAATTGTCGTCAAGACAACCAGACAAAGTTGTGGATAATTTAGGGAAGAGCACGTGGTGTTTGGATGTGGATGTAACTATGTATGTACGTATGCAACATTAAATTGACATCATTTTTAAGTATTAGGGTTCAAGGTGAGGTAAATTGCATCTCAAGACGTAAAAGTAGGGGTTTGTGTTATAATATTAGTTTCGGTGGCTGCAACAATGGATGCACTTGATGCATATGAAGGATTTTGAATCTTCGCTTTAGCCTTGAAAATGCAAATATGCAATTGTTTAAAGCATTAGATTGCATTGCATTTTGTTTGCAGAAATAATTAAGTTGTTTCCGAGTAATGTAAAATTAGCTTCTGAGAATTTGTTTAATGGCTTTGTTGCATGAAGTGGATTTTTATCTTGTTTTTGGCAAAAAATGGTAAAAAATCGACTTTAATTTTGTGACATTTTTGCTGTATATTTGCAAATTTTCGACATCCAACTTCCGCAAAAAAAACAAAAATTTTACCCAAAACTGTAATTCTTTGAAGCTTTTAAACGCAACAAAAGCTAAATTTAAAGTATAAATGCAATGGAAAACCCAAATTACATAATAAACAGCAATAATTTAAATTAATTCGTTGACCTTATAAAAGTCCACGTGGTTGACTTTGATTTGAAAACGTTTTTGAAGAGAAAGGGGACTTCCCCAAGAATCGAAGTGATATTATTTACAACATTAGAAAGGAATACAAATAAAGTTGCCAGTGACCCAAATTCTGCAGTTCCTACAATTATTGCATAATTAACGCGGCACAAGGTGAAATTTAGCAATTGGTTGCTCTGACTCAGCTGCAGCTTCACAGTTCCTAATGCGTCAGAGTAAACAGATTGAGTAATTCACAACGCCAAATATTCATTCATAAATTTTTGGTACGGGGTGTGGGAAATGGATTGACGAGTCATGCTCTGTTTTGTACAGGGTATCCAATTTTTTAGGGAAACGGTAAATTTATAAAATATACAGTGGTTCAAAAAATTTTGGGACACTGTATAAAAGTGTTTAAAATTTATAAAACCACATTTTTTTTGACATTCTACGCATAAAATATTTTGCGTTTTACGCATAATTTATGAAATAAAGGCTGAGCGCTCGTCTGGTTTTTTTTTGCATGAAATATACAGTGGGCCTATTTTCCTTTGATAAGTAAATAAGATAAGAAGCTTGAAATTAGCAGCCACCCTGAATATTTACGAGATTAAAGGCGACAAACAAGAGCGAAAAACAATTCCACTGCGTAGTTTCTAAGGGAGTAGGAAATAATTTTGTAATTTACGTTCATTATGAAGCCGAGCTACATTATGGGAAAACATTCTCCGTCCGTCTGCCTGTCTGTCAACAGGATACCTTTTGAACAAAGGATGAAACTTTGCAAATATGTTAAAATGAAGGTCAAGCACTAAAATGGGCATTGCCATGGTCACAAAGAAGAAAAATGTCAAGGATCTACTTTTAAACAAGTAACATTTTGACCTCAGATAAGGTCAGGGGTCAAAAATATCAGCGCTACATGATTACATCTGTTTAGCAATTTTATTAATGGTGGCGTGGGCTGCATCCGGTTATATTTATATGGCAACGAGTTTCGCGAATGTTGATGACTAATCCCTTAGCAGACAATGCTGCACTTTTTGCAAAGGATGAGCTCAGAAAAGGCCCTGAGAGATTCCGAGAAATATTTATTATTTGGCTCCAAATTATAGCTCTTTGTTCCCTTTTTTGTGGTAAGCCAAGGGATTGGCTTTGTGCAGATAATTGGCTTGGAAATTCCAATCTAATTTTGAAATTTTGGGAAGGGGCTTTCAAATTGCAAACGTTTTGTAGCTGCAAATATGGTGGTCTCAAATTTCCCAAATTTGCAAAAATTAAAAATGTAGCTGTGCATATGAAAAAGGATTTGAGGGCCACGCATTTTGCTTCAAATTTCGTAAAATTGCAGCGGGAATTTAAATTTCTTGGGTTCGTCATGTTTCCTAAATTTCGAGGTATCAATTTTAAGAATTTTGGATCAAATTTTACCCCTTTTCATATGCATTAACACAAATTTCCCAAATATTTTGTTGTTTTGCTGCTGCCAATTGATAAGCGGTATGATGACATAAAAGTGTGTATGTGTTGGGCAAATGCGTCACTCATTTCATTTAGTTGATTGTGCGTTGTAGGATTTGATGGAAGCTTTAGTTATTATTTGTGCTTGATCCTTCTCATCCTTTCTTATGGGAAATCCCATCCTAACTTTGTCTCTGTTTGCACTCCACGCCTTCAACTTGAGGCTCAGTTGTACTGCAGACTTGAGATTAGAATAGTCTTAATCACTAAGCAACCTGGACCTAGAACAAAGTTGTTGGACGAGTTTTGCAGAACAGTTTGCAAATCCGGAGGATTGGGTTAGGTTAGTTACTCCGAGTGGAAAATTACTGGGCTGTTTTAAGCCATACGGGAATTTAATGTGAAAATGTGGATTTGTGTGGAGTCATCGGCTAATTGTGATTTTTAAGGTAAATTTTGAGGCCGGATTATTCTGGTTTTTACAGGTGTTGACAAAGTGACATTTTTTGCTGGTGTTTTAAATTTACGGGGTGGGATAAAAGTTGAGAGATTTTTTTTAAATTGTGGTGCTTTGGGACCACATTGAAATTAAATGAGGTTTCAGGTGTGAAAACAAACAAATCAGGGAGGCTTTTAAAATTGAGGGCCAAGTTTTGCGTAAATTGCCGGGATTTTTTTTCCTCATTTTTTGTGACACGTTGTATCCAAATCCTGGGGAAATTATCACATTGAGTTCCAAGAATTAAATTAAGGAGCCGGTAAATTGGCTGCAGATGGTTTATTTATGGAAGAGACGTGATTAGTCAATAGTTGGAGAGACAGTCATCAAATTTTCCACTCAGTTCTGTCAACCAGAGCTTTAATTAAGAATGGAAAATTTTGGGGGAAAAGTTCCCAAAGTTTCTGGATTTTGAGGGGATTGTAATTTTTGGGAGGGGTAAGGATGAGATTTTTTTTTCGTGGAAGTGGAATTACGTGTTTTGTGGGATGTCTCATCTTTGTGACTCATCTTTTGCGGATGCAATGTGTGGCCTGTTTTAGTATTTTAGACAAAGAGTTGGGACTTGAAACATTGTGTTAATTTTGAACATTGTGATAATTTTGAAACATTGTGATAATTTTGAAAAGTGTACGTGCCCAGATTTGTTATTTTTTGTTATCAATTAAGATTGTGGGAAAAGAGAGAAACGAGTTATTTAGGGAGCTAGATAATCAAAGATAGATTAGAAGTTTCTAGAGGCGTAGGGAACTTGGTTGAGGGCTATAAAGTTGACCGGTTAATTGCTATGGCAATTGGAGTTGGAGGATAACAATTGCCTTGGCATTTTAGGCATTGATTGGCATCTGGGTGTGGTTTTTTTAAATTCTGAAGAATTTCGGGAATTTTAAGTTTTGGAAGCTGCTCAGGTTTAATGGCATTTTATGTTTTCAATAAAAATAATTTTTATTCGAGTTTTATTAGAAAGGATTAAAAATCTTATAAAAATTCTTGATTTTGGTAAATTGAGAAAATGCACATTGTCCGTCATTTAAAACCAGGGCATTTATTTGTTTGGCAATTAATGATTAACGGTAATTAAATATTTCATTTCCAATCTGGAATAATTGGAATTACAGGTGGTCATGGTAAACTGGGGACATGTGTTAAATACAAATGGATTTGTTATGTGACAAAAAAGATACGTGATTCCCGTCAGGTTTTTGAAAGATGAGATTGTTTTCATTGTGGAAAATTAGTTGTCATCATATATTTTGCAGAATCGTCCAGTTTTTAGACAGTTTTATATTTTGAAAATGTGAACACATAAAAAAGGGATTTTAAAGCCGGTTAAAATTAACAAATTGAACTTCTTTAGGGAGTCGGAAGCTTAGGACTGATTTTCTTCAAATAGTTTGAATATTGTTAATTTCGAATAATTCAAATTGGTGGAATCTTATAATCAAATTTAAATTACTGGAAAGTTATGAAAGTTAAAAATTGGCGGAAGGTGCAAAAGAAAGGATTTTAAGATGCAAATTAAAATTTTTAAAACGCGCAATCATATAGCAAAACTTTGTTTTTTTTTGTTTAAAATTGGGAATGTAAAGCTTTTTAAGCAAATAAATTTCCATACAACTAAAATTTTAAAGTTTCAAATTAAAGCATTTTTGGCAAAATTTAACTTTTTTACACCATTTTTATATTTAAATCAGAATTAAAAATTATCACAATATTTTTTACAAAAAGTTTAGAGTTCAAACTGAAACGTATCTAAAAACAATTATAAATCCCAATGTTTCCTGAAACTAAAAAATTCTAGTCTTTAAATAGCTCAAATTTTTGGACCAATTTTTGCACTCTACCAAAATTGTTTTCATTTTTATCTGAATACGTTTTAAATTAAAATTCCACTATGCAGTTATAAAACCCTGAAATTTGATTCTCATTGTTCAAATTGAAATTTGATAAACTCTAAATCCAAAACAATGCTGAGTTTAACTAACAATTAAAAT
>JAQIXN010001655.1:0-16371 GCA_034698145.1 Proisotoma minuta
TCTTAAGGAACATGTTTGCAAAGTATGAAAGCAATCTGAATTTCTGGCGAGTTTATCGGAGATCCAACCATTGTGGGGTGTCGTAAAAGTTGAAACTAGGGTTTGTTTCAAAATGCAAATTCGACTAATGGAAAAAATTAGTACCCTGTATCAAATCTGGTGATTTGCCACTCTACTGACCAATGTCCATTATAAGGTCAAAATATTAAACAAACAAAGTGCTTAAAATTAAAAACAAAATTGTCTCAGAAGCAAATTGTAATATAATTATTAATTAAAACGTTTCCCACACCCTGTATTAATTTATTTGATGTTTTCTAATAATTATTGTTACTTAACAAGAACATTTAACTTACTTGCTTCAAAACTGTTTACCGAAATTTAAAAAAAAGCTAAAATTGTAAAATTAAATGCGACGTGCTGCAATTATTAAAGTGTGAAATAGAAATGAGTTCAATGGGTTGGGTTAAATTAGTAAAACTTTGTCATGTGCCTTTGTTATCAGTTTGCTTATCTTTTTTCTGTTTTTATACTGTTTACCGTTTTACCCTTTTCCTCCTTTGTTTAATCATTTAAAGCATTTGATTATTGGCCTGTGATGAGAATGGAAAAGTTTGTGGAAAATGAGTCAAACTCAGATGTGAATCTGGGCTAAAATTGGTCACCTCCATAGTTGAGCTGATTGAGCAATTTATTAATTATTGGGTTTGCTGTAAAATAGTTCCTGGAGCATATAAATAAATAAATAAACAAGCCAAGACGCAGTTAGATCAAATGGAGCTTGGGTGTAATTAATTTTTTATGAGAATGAAAATAAATTTATGTCAATTTAATTTGTCTACCAAGGCTTGCATTGGATTATTATATCATGATAGTTTAAAATTAAATGCAAGAAATTGAATTAAATAAATGATTTTGAACTCCACTGATTGCAAATATTTCTGGTTTTTAAATGGTGATAGCTAAAAAAAATTACCTATTTTTAGTTGCTGTTAGTTGAAACTTTTATCGGAATTAGCTTTTAACCCATTTAAATTCATCGCTTGTTGATTGTTAATGCATACGAAATTGTATATGTAGAATTTAATAACGTGAAACATTTAATATTCAATAATTAGCCTACAACGTTTTATTAAAGTTGATAATAATTTTTTATTATGCGTTTCATTATTTACATAAATACAAAATTAAATTTGGTCTAAGAAATATCACCATTTCAAACAATTTCATACTACCTAGGTACTTATTTAGTGGAGCCTAAGAAGAGGATGTAAATCTTCTTCTCGCTCTTTGCCTTGGTGCGTGAACAATTAACTGCTCTTCTTGTTCCTCTTCTTTTTCTGGGGACGGAACAAATTCTAAAGCTTCCATTTCCTCCTCATTTTCCACATCAAAGGAAAACCAAATACTTGTTGGTACATTTTGACAGCCTGCAAATAGGAACAAAATAAGTTATTTGGGGGTTCATTAGCGAGTAAATAATTGATTGCATGCCTTGATAAAGCGTTGAAAGTTCTCTTGAATTAATCGGGGGACTAAGGTCACAAGGAGCACCCAAAATGCTTAACCTTGAGCTTATTAGCCCATGACTCCCATCGAACAAATTGACAGAATCAT
This sequence comes from Proisotoma minuta, assembly GCA_034698145.1. Taxonomy (NCBI): domain Eukaryota; kingdom Metazoa; phylum Arthropoda; class Collembola; order Entomobryomorpha; family Isotomidae; genus Proisotoma; species Proisotoma minuta. The sequence goes on from JAQIXN010001655.1 coordinate 1,618, forward strand.
TTAATTTGGCGGATATTGCCTGAAAGTGAAATTCATTATTTGGATTTCAGTTATTTAGAATATGAAATGTGTAAGTTTTAATTTTACCTGCTGAACATGACTAATGCAATTGAGTGGATTTGATGCATTTATCCATTCTTTGCTCAATTCTCCGTTAATGGTTGACCTTTGGCCTTGATTAATGGATGTAAGAAGGACGACATTTGGGTGATCTGCAGCACTAGCTTTAAGTGTGTTTAATAAAACCTCCGAGTTTTCCTGATCTGCCAGGATGAAGAGTCGCTTGGCTTGGCATCCAGAAATATCGGAGAGAAATTCCTTCTGTGAATATATTTCCAGCTCATCAGCAATCCTGAAAATATAAAAATATAATTATATTTTAATTTTTAAATTTCAGGGGTTATAGCGCAGAAAAGAATCGTTTGTCTGAAATAATCGCGTCTTTGTTGCGTATTGATGCTTGACGGCATTGGGAGAATATTGAAATTTAAATATTCAATATCGCGTCGCAAAAAATTACAAATTATTTAGAAAAAGGCCACAAGATGTAGTAGCAAAACAAATTTCCTTTCTCTTAACTCACCCGTTATAATCCACATCCCAAAGCAACATATCCCCCTCGCTATTTGTCGGATTATTTAAATAAATGAATAATGTGTCGGCACAATGTCGACTATCGCACAGACTCCGAACATGTCCCCTCATTGCCGTCTTCATGGCAGAACTGAAATACTTTTCCTTTTTCCCATTTCCATAAAAGATTTTAACATTGTCTCCTCCAAATCCTTGGGCTTTAAGAGATTTATCAATAGCTTCAATATTCCTCAAACTCTTTTCTCCAGAATGAGCTCTATTCCATCCACCCCCAATTAGCACGGCTTGATCACAGGTCTGAAATAATCTGCAATTTGACCCCACTCCCCCCGTCGAGCTATGTGAAGTGTCACATCTTTTTGAATTTCCCGCTTGCCCTCCGAGATCGCAGAGGACTTTGGAAGTCTCCTCGCGACTTCGAAGAAGTGGGCAAGGGGCGGAATCTGGGAGATGAATGCATTCCAACAAGTTGTCTTCATAATTGGTTGGAAGGTCATTGACCCTTGGCGCGGAATATACAGTGGGGAGAAAGTCCACATGACAGCGGCGAGAGTGATGAGAGACCGAAGTGGATGATAGTTGATTGGGGCAACGAGGTCGATGTGCCACCGAAATACAGGCTCCGTCTGCAATTGTAAATGGGTATAATTATTAATAATTAACCAGCGACAATAAAGTGTACTAGATTAACTACAGGAAAATTCAAATCAAAACGAATAATGCTTTCAAAGAAAATAGGAAATACCTTTTGAGCAAATCGTTTTGAAAATAAATATTTTAAGATGACGTTTTACATAAAATATGTTTGAAAGTAATTGAAAGTTTGGTGAACATTTACCTTTGCTACACAAATTTTACGCAGATTAGTTAAAAGTTATAAAAAAAATTTGTACTATAGTAATTGAATGATTCAACTTGAATCAGAGTTGTTACAGTCTCTCTTGACCCATTCTAAGAAGGAAAAGCCGTTTCTTTGCTTTCTCCCATTAGTGTGATGGATTAGTGTTTGGCTCATTAGCGGAGGTGTAATAATGGAGCAGGTGGCGAGTGGAAGCGGCTTCTTTCTGTCGGCAACTTCAAAGGGCTGGCTCGTGCCTTTCTCCTTTGTACTCTGCCGACAGAGCTTTTGTCGGCTTTTCCCACACAAAAAACCACACCCACGGAATTGAAGCTGTGGTTTTAGTTACAGGAAATTGCAAATTGTTAGTGGAAAGGAACCACAACAATGAATTAGCAACTTGCAAAATAGGTGTAATTATAAGCGGCCGGAAAATTGAGCTATCTGGGACTAAACACCGTTTTTAGAAATATTATATGTTCTCACGCTTAAAGGAAAAATTGAAAGGAAATGGCATTATTAAAAGGCGCTATTGAAAATTACAGACGAATGTAACTTAACATTAAGATAAATACAAAAATCTACTCGACAAACTGAAAGAAATTTCTGATCCTAGATATTAGAGAGAGCTTAATTTGGAAAAGCATTTATATCTCTTAATTACCTGCCGTGAGCGTTTGATGACTCTCATGGCCACATGCTTTTGAATCCGTCCCCACGACATCAATGTAAAACAGGGCGACGAGATGACCAAATGAGGCTAATGGAGAAGGGTCAAGGGTCAGAATAAAATCGTGAGCCCCACTGCTTTTAACATTTGGAGAATCTGGGAGAATTGCATACACTTTGGAACTGTTTTTGTTTTTCCCGTCAAATCTACAAGAACAAAGATTTCATTTTCTCAGAAAAAATTAAAGGACAGAACTACATAATTTTTTAGGACGTTTGGTTTTTAATCTTTTACAAGTATTTACATTTTATTGGTTACAAATATTTATTGGTTTCTAACAAGTATTTACATACATATGTTCTAGTGATGTTACTAAAAACGGAACAGGATCTTTGTTTTAAATGAACTCAGATTTTGTCTTCAGATATTTTATACCGCTGATTTTGTTCATTCGCCTAATTTTCAATTCTAAATTTATCTTTGGGGTTAAAATAGACAGCAGCTATTGATATTTCATCTGTTATCTGTTTTATGCTATCACAATGTTCATCTGACTTTAAATCAAACCCTTACCGATTATATCCCAAATAAACAGAGACTTGCTCTCGTCTCAAATTTCCCAATCGTTGACACTCTTCCTCACTTCCAATCCCTGCCTTGACACATTTCCCAGGCTCCAGGTACTTAAGGGCTGCGCTCACCCATTTACCAATGTGTGATTGGTGTCGTAACCTTTTGACCCCGACACTGCCACCGCCAGTCACTGCCCCCCTGACCTCAGGGGTCACGACAACAAGAGAAAAAAGTAAGAAAGTCGCGGTTGTTGACAACATGGTGGTTGGAGTGTAAGTGATTTTACTATTAAAACAAAATAAACAGAGAGCGGTGGTTGAAATTGTCGGCGAGATCAAAGGAAGCCGACAAAGGGAGCTGCCGACAAAGAATAAAAGTTAAGGGACATCCACCACCAAATTTAAGTAAGCTCTTTAGCTTTAGACTCATTAATCAGAAAGGGACCAAATTTAAGTTGTACTTAAGGTAGGCAATCAACTCAAGTTTGAGTTTGTGGGTACTTGGAAATAGAGAAGGAAAAGCAGTAGCAGTATTTAGAGATCTCAATGATTGGGAAATGTGGGAACTGTTCTCAGAAGATGGCAAAAAAAATTCGTACCGACACTGTTTTTTTTTGTACAAAACAAAAAATACTGCATTGTTTTATCTAGAAAAAAAAGCTAAAATAAAATCACTTTTGAAATACGAGTAAAAAACAATAAAAATATTTAAAATGGGATTGAAATGAGTTCAAAAATTTAATTTACTTGAAGGTATAAATTTTTGTTTTAAATGTTCTAAAATATTCAATTAGAACAATTTTCATTGTTGGTATTTTGCATCCAAGTCGAATTGATAAAACCAATTAAATTAAACACAGAAAATGACGTATAATGCCATCTTTTAATGTTGAATGTTCTATACATTTTTAATAAAATCAATGACATCTGGAATTTTATTGACGAAACTATTTATGAAACTATCTATGAATAAATTACGTGACTTTCTAATCTGCATGATGACTGTAAATTACCCAATTAATTAAGCTAATTATGAATTGGTTTTGTGGGCCGCTTCCTCAGTATTATTCTTGGTCTTAAACAATTAAAGTAACAATTTCATTCATTAATTCTCTTCTACTTTCGGGACCTGTTACCACCTCCACGTAGACAACACACGCTATATATAATACAACTATCTTCAATGTACAAAGTGTTGTAAAATTCCTGTAACGAAATAACGAAGGTCTAACTCATTTTACCGCTTGCTTATGGTTTATTTAATGTCTATGCTACTATCCGCTAGATGGCTTAGTCAATAAATCAAATACGTTACTTTTCAAAACAGGTTAGTTCTAAATATCTAACTTGAATTTTATTTAGAGGACAGACAGACGGACGTCCAACTTCTGTTTGCATAACTTGCCTAGCCCAACAATGCTTGTTGTTGATAAACATTTAGCCATTCATGGAATGGGCATTGTTGATGTTCTAAATCCCTAAAGGTTCCGGGTTTTGTGACATTGCGGTCACGTCCACATTCCAGGTCACAATTGACAAAAATGCTCAGTTCTAGGTACTTCCTCTTACTCCTCGTCGTAGGTACCATACTCCTCTTCCAGGTAACCACGGTTCCTAATTATTAGGTACCTTAAATCTGTACAAAATTTACACAACTTTTACGAAACGTTTTTACTTGATAATCCGGAATTTGGGTGATTTCTGTTCAATATTGAAATAAGTCTTATTGCCAAATTATCCCCCTTAAAATGCTTAATTATTTGCTAGATTAAATTTAAGATTCTGATCACGTTCAAGCTAATTAATAACTAAAACAATTTGTAATGGTTGCATTGGGTAACCTCAAGTCTCGAATTCTATTTTTAATTCTATTTCTGTTTCAACTAAAAGTTTTTTTTTAAAAATTTCCCACAAAGCGGACAAATAATGCCATAATATAAGTATGGCTATTATTCTTGCTCTAAATTTCATCCTTTTGACCTATTTTTTTCCAGTTAGAAGAAGCGGATGGAAAGCTTATGCAGCGTGGGCGTGGAATCGCAAAATCCAAGGCCAAAGCGAAAGGAAGGAAAGTAAGCAAAGCAAAGGCTAAGGGACGTCGAGCCAAAGGGTCAGATGAGGAGGACGGAGGAGGGGATGAGGATGAAGAAGCCCCTGCAGAAGATGAAGGAGGAGATGCCGGAGGGGATGATGAAGATGGAGGAGGAGGAGACGAAGGGGAGGAGGAATCTGCCCCTTCAGGACCTGGTATTTACTTTCTTCATTTTAAGAGTAGCCAATAGCCTTTTTTTCCTGTCTAAGAAAGCAAAATAGCTGATCCCTATTTTTCAATTTAAATTTATGCGCCATTTTAGAAAGTAGTGTGCTATGGGATATGTTAGTAGATGCAATCTTTTGAAAGTCAACTGTTGGCGAATTCAATAAATTGAGATACAGTTTAGAGAACAAGAATAACTATTTAAATATTTTGTTAACGTTAACAAAATATACTTCAAAAATTGGTTCAACTAAAGAAAACGCCTTTAATTTTACAAATTATCTCGATCAATTCCTATTTTAAAAGTTTAACACACTTTCACTCCTTAACTATTCTTACACGATTACTTCCTCTTTCTTTTTCAGCAAAGGCCGAGTGCTTCAAGGCTTACGATCTTGAAACCGTGGGCACAGTTTTAATCAACGCCGGGAGCCAAAAACACTGCAACTTTACGTTGCTTGGCTCATCTAAATGCGTGCCTCAACTGACCTGCAAAAATGTCCAACTTAAAGGAGACGGAAAAGAGTGTGAAGAAAATTATCTGGAAATTGCTGACGGATGGGGCGGAAATCACAGGGCGTGTGGCAAGGCGAAATTGGACAAGCGAGGGGTGAGGGCAAGTTATGGGGGCCGTGACCTTTTCGTCACCGTCAAGGGTCATTCAGGAGGAAAAGTTCAGTGTGAGGCCACTTGCAGTAATGGACGATCTTTGCCTGGTAAGGTTGAGATTTTATCAATTCACCCCAGTTTCGTAATTGTAATATTCGTTTCGTTCACATTTTCGACCATTCATATATTTCATATACAATTTAAAATGCTTAACATTTCGATCGGAGTCTTTTTGTTAATTGTCGTAATGTTTGTTTTGCTCAAATCTTGAATTATTTTGTCAACAAACATAATTATATTTTGTTTACAATTTTGCTAATATTTTTATTAAATAAGCTTTGCAGTTGGCATTAAACATATTTCATTGTTGTGCTAAGCCAACTATTTTTTCCAGATTTCCTCGGAAAGACCAAGAAGAAGAAGACAGCTAACTGCGGTAATTATCTTAACCTAGTCTTCTTTGCCCTCAATCTTGTAATTAATTGTTCTTTTTCAGTTTGCGGAATCCAAAACAGAGATGACAGAATTGTCAATGGAGAGGATGCCAAAAAATTCGAATTCCCCTGGCAAAGTAAATAATTTAAATGACGGATCTTGAGACAACCCTGAGTACTTCTCAAGTCTCAAGCCATTTATGTAAATTAATGTGCCTTAACCTAACATTTGCTCTCTGACCTTCCAGCCGCCATTGTTACCTACGGGACTCGGGAACCAATGTGTGGAGCTTCTTTGATCAACGATCGCTGGATTTTAACCGCAACCCATTGCTTTTGGTTTAGTAACACAACAGCGTCAGAAATTCAAGTTTTGCTTCATGCCCATCTTTTGGATTTCACGCTCACGGATGGAGTCAATGAGGATGCTGAATTGGGGTAAGATGAGATTAGGGTATAATGTGTGTTTAACTAATGAAATTTGCAGGATTTCAGAGATCAATAACTGAAATTTCAGAATCAATAAGATTAAACTTTTGCGCTATTTTTTTGTATTCAGATTTTAACCACAGTTAAAAGTAGTTAAATATAGAATCCTTTAGAAAAAAATCCTTGAAAGGAAAACGTTTTGCTGAAATTGATTATACAAATATAAGCGTAGTTTGCGACATTATAAGTCAGTAGTAAAACTAATGCATTTTCTCATCTTTCCATACAGAGAAAAAGGGTCTATTAAGGGCGCAGGTTGGGACAAAAAGAAGGTGACGGATGAAGACGAGCGTACTGTGCGTTTGGACATTGCCGAAATAATAATGCATCCCCTGTTCACTGACGGATACGATTTCGACGCCGCTCTCCTCCGATTGGCGCATCCTGTCGATTTAACATCCATTGAGGCCACGCCAATCTGCCTCCCAAAGGTCGGCGATCAACGGGACTTTGTTGGAACGACGCCAAAGGTCATTGGATGGGGTATGTATTACCACTCGGTTAAATTTTGTCCCATATTATCGTGTTAAAAATATTTTCATCTTTGTTCAGGAATGCCTGACGAAAACGCGGCTTCCACGACCCGTCTACTCCAAAAACTAGACGTGCCAATGATTTCAAACCAAGAATGCGGGGAAATGATGGACTTTGACCTAACGGAGCGAATGATGTGCGCCGGATTCCAAGAAGGAAATCGGGATGCTTGCACCGGAGACAGGTCTTTTTATATAGAAATTGTTTTATTTTATAAAATGACTGCAACCTCATATTTTTTCTAGTGGGGGCCCACTTTTCCTTAAGAGCGATAACGGACAAAACACGCAAATCGGGGTGAGATTTTTTTAATACTGACAATGACTTGACATAATTATATTTACATAGATTGTGAGCTGGGGTGAAGGCTGTGCAAGAAAAGATCGTCCTGGAGTTTACGCCAGAGTCACGGGTTAGCTATTTTTCAAGAATTTAGACCATTGCATTGGACAAAATTAAGTATGTTAATTATTTCTTTAGATTTGGGAGACTGGATTCAATACCATGTGAGAAAGTCCAATCCAATTTGGTGTCGGGAATCTATGGATGAAAACGAAGCTTAAGTTTTTTATCAAGCTATTTATTGAGTAGTCTACTAATTTATTGAAATTAAAAATAATTATTGATGAATTATTTTGTGACCACATACCCCATTTTAATGAGCGTCTTTGTATTCTTTGTTTAACGAATATATAAAGCGGGGATTTTGCGCACCCTGCATAAACTTAAAGGAAATCTCTGAATTAACAAGAGAATTGTTGATAAAACTTCCATCACATCAAAACTCAATTATTACTATTCATTTGTCAGTGTTTTCGTCAATTTACACATTGAATTTAAGTCAATTTACATGAATCGTATTTACAACTCGTAAACACAAGTCAAATCTTTTGCCTTAGAGGAAGCAAAAGTTCATTGGTAGAATAGCTATATTTTGCATTTTTTCCAATTCTTCAATTTTCCCGAATGGATAAATAAAACATTTAACCTTGCTTACTTATTCGTCACAAACTTTGTATTTTAAATACAATAAGAATAACCAATTAAATTTCCGCAGATCGCATCATCATTTTTAATTACATATAAAGCAATGGGTACTGCTCTCACAATTAATTAGCCATAAACAACTTAATCTCTTTTGAAATCAACCACAACGCATTGCAAACAATTTGTCTGCACATAATAAAACAGCTAAAACAAGATAATAAATCCCACCCACGCTTATTGTGAACTTAAGGCTTAAGCTCAAGTCAACTAAATGTCTAATGTCACAAATCTTATGGCTAAATCAACTTTTATTTATAAAAGCTAAAAAATGTAAGGTTGTGTAATAAACGAACATTTACTAAACTTGGGGAATTGCGATGCGGAAATTTAATTTCCGAAATTTTATAAAAAGGCAATTTTATTGAAGTGTAGACATGTATGTATGTTTCGGTACTATTATTTATAGTGTAACGATTTTTTTTAGCGAAAGCATTTTATCGAAAATTAGATTACCATGGTAACGGAGAGACAGACAAACTAGTCCTATAACATACATAGCTCCACTCTTAAAAATAAGCTGTCCCCATAAATAAATCCAAAACCCATCCCTAAAATTAACATTTTATGAGACAAGAGATGACAGTCATAATTATCCATTTTTGGGCACTAATTCGCCAAAATATTCTGCCCCAGACTTCTGGGCTTTTTGATTAGACAGCTAGGCACCTGTAATAATTTGCTAATTTGCAAATTTTATTTTTCATTCAAGTATCTGTCAGATTCTGTATGATAATTCCGAGCCCTACCTTAGATTGTAATTAAATAAATCTCAGTAAAAGCAAAGCAATGAACTACAAAACCAAGTCCCAAACTATAAAAGCAACCAACAAAATAAGAACATTTCCACTTAAAAACCAACTCGTGCCATAAAAGGAAGAAATTTTGAAAAAATGAGACAAATCTGTAAAATTTTTATTGGGCTAATTGCCATGGGTTCAGCTCACATTTCCCCAGGTAGATTTTGTATTCTTACTATATATACACATATGTATTTGTATGATTATTTGTAAATTGCAGATGCAAGTTTTCGAGCTCTACAATCCGGAGAAAGTTCAGAGACTTCAGAGGAAGTTGTGAATCAATGTTGCAAACGGGTGGAAAAGTTTGTCACTCTGGGACATGGTAATTAACAACGTTGTCCCGAAATTGTTTTTTAATGTGACAACTTTGAAGGGCCCGAGGAAGGGACGGAGTTGAGGTTGGACGTTGGGGAGTGCGTGAGGGCTTGCGAGGTGAGACCATTTCGACCTTTGAGACGAGAAGAGTTTGATAGATATTTGAAAAAATATCCAAATATGGACCCAGTACAGGTGAGAATTGCATAAATGATGAAGAAAAACTAAAACATCTTATTGTGGGTTTAACGTAAAATGTTTGACGTAGTTTTTTGGATTTCTGATTTTGGTGTAGTTTGTTGTTAAGATTAGCCCATTTTGGAATTGGATCCGGGTACGAAATTGTGAAGTGTGAATTAGGCAATTATCATTAACATTAATTTAACATTAAATAGTAAGAATGTATTTGGAATTAGATCCGGGATGAGTTGAGGCAGGTTGAGATATTCACTTTTTGCAAACAATAACGAGGCAAGTTGAGACAATAAATAAGTTAGAATACAATATGGAAGGAATTTCCAAAGGTTAAAAAAAATCTTTAGCAGGATAAATTGATTCAAACCGAACCAATTAAAATTATTTTATTGTAAAATTAAAATAATTTGTTAATAAAATAAGATTTATTAGGCAGATTTAAGAAAAATAATTGAGCCAATGTGGAACAAAAAGAGGCAACATGAGACTCTAATTAAAGAAATTTTAGAAAAATGTTACAATTAAAAAAGTCTCAAACATAAATGAGATGAGGCAACCTGAGACTTGCAATTTATCTAATTTTTGCAGATATTTCTTGCTCTCCAATCTCGAGTTACCCCTAGCAATTCTTCTTCTGAGGAATTGGAAGAAGGTCCGTCGACCTCGTTCTCCTCTTCCTCCTCCCCCTGTCTTTCTTCCACCTGCGTCCCCTCAGCCCTAAGATCAGAATTACATTTTGCGGTGGATGGGACTCCAACTCACGTCCAGGTATTTTTTATTGGGTTCAATTTCAAATGACCTTTTCTCAATGCAAAGGTTTCCACTAACCACAAACCGCAGGCTAATCATAAAATATGAAATAAATAAATTTCCAACGCAGGTAATCGAAGCTTGTGACTGTGCCGTGGTCCCCGAATCATGTCAAAGGGTGTCGTCACTTCTTCGTGTTTACTCTGGGACGCCATTTGAAACCGTAGTTGATGTAGGAGGTTGTGCTGGAAGCTGCAGCGACGACGACGAAGGGTCGGCTTGTCGTCCAGTGAGAAATCGGACGGTTAGCGTTGAAGGTCCAAATGGTGCTCAATGTATTCCAATCATCAAAGAATGTTCGTGCACCGGAAGTTGCTACAGAATCAAAAAGTTTCATAAAGTTTATGACTATTCTCCTCTCTTTGACAATTCAAGTAGCCCTAGAAACAATTCCAACAATGAGCTGGAAGTAGCCACATTCACACCCCCGACAGGACCACTGATTAAGGTGTGTTATGGAAATTTAATATCTGTCTGTCTTCATATGATGGAATGTTTGAGCTTTTGCATATGCACAACATTCATAAATGAACCTTTTCAATTCGGGAAGATTTTTAGTCTCAATTTTAGCTTTTTGCTTATTAGTACACCAGAAACGTAATGTCAATTTTACTTATATTTTTTTTTACTTAGATTTACAATATCCATATGTCATTTTGAAATCTTGCGAAAATTACTAAATAATTAACTAACGATAATTCAATACAATATCTTGACTTGAAATCCTCAACCGTGATATGTACACCCACTTGCAATATTTTGCTCATTTTATAAGATGTTTTGATATTTTTAGATGATTGACATTGGGGGCTGCATTGGAAGTTGTGGGCTATCATTTGCTCCTGTAACCTCAAAATGTCTCCGATGGTGCGTCACGATACTCAAACACTTATTCAAAACATTTAGGTCAAATTTTTACGCATTTATTCCAAATTCCAGGTCAGAGGACAAATCCATCTGTCTTTCTTCCCTTAACGGAGGTCGGGCTGTTTGTGCGCCGTCGAAATTCAGTGCCCATTCGTATCGTGACCTTAAAGGGGCCTCACATTCTCTTTATTCCGTCACCTCTTGTGGCTGTCGATGAGTTCTAAAATGATGATGCAATCTAATTAATTATTCGTCAAATAAAATAAATAAAAAGTAATATTTGTCAACAGTTGTAATAAAATTTGCATGAGATAAAATCATTTAATTGAGTAGGAGATAAATCTTCCAGGTGGTCCACTCTAAAGACCTGGCTAATATCCAACGGCACCAAAATCCGCAAAAAAGTGTAAATGGTGAAGAAGGAATGTAACAAAGGAGTGGCAGCAATAACTGAGCCAGGAATTTGATTTATTTATAAAATCCATAAGGATGGACCATAGACCTGCAGTTTTTAGGTACAAAAATGAGAAATGTATAGATCAAAGGCGACGAATTAATATTCAATATTGGGATAATTTAAAAATTGAGACGAGGACATAAAAATTAACATACAAAAAAGAAAAAGCATCTAAATAACAACACAACTTCAGAACATCTAATTAAACAATCGAGTATTCAGTAAGGATGGAAATTGGAGGGCAAATTGAGACATGAATCTGAGACTATTCTAAACTTCTTTAGAGACAGACAGACAGACTTCTTAAGCTGAGCCATAACTGATTAAATACTAACGCCAACTTATTTAACTCCCGGCGCCTGTTTTGTTGTTTTAAAATGCAAATGTCATCTGCAATTTTATCTCAAACACGGACCGACCTTTAAACAGTCAACATTTCATAGATTTTGCAAACATGGAAAAATTTAGGTTTAGCCTACATTTATCATTTGTTTTACTTTTTACTCTATTTTGTGCTGTAATCTGCGATTTTTCAAATGAGACTTTTTCTTCACTAAACTCTACAGCCACTTTAAACGATTCGTTGTCATCTGTTGGTCCGTTGGACCTGGAAGAATTAGAAGAAAGTGCAAGAATTGAGGAAATTGAGATGGAAGAAGAAATTGCGGCTTCCGAAGCGGAACTGGAACAAATTTTAAAAGCTGAGGAGGAAGAAGAACAAAATGAAAATGAGTTGGAGCCATTAAAAGATTTGAAGGAATCAAAACCAAAGCCACAATCAAAATTATTAACAGAAGAAAGGAAAGAGGAAATTAAAGAGAAAGCGGTACAGAATTTACGTCAGGTGTGTAAATATTTCGATACTACGTACGTAAATATATATTAGTGGGTGTCGTTAAAGGAGAAAAAAATTGAAGGGGAAAGAACAATGGGTTCATTTTAGTAGGAGTGTTAATGGATAACAATTTTGATCAGAATTTGACACATATTTGTGGCTTTTATTTTGTATGATGATTCGTAGTAAAATATATTTAGTGGCCGTACAAATTCTGTCTGTCGCAGATGCAGCTTTTGGTTTAGCCAAGCTTTAATTGACTTTAAAATAAAAATGCATTTAACTTGCATTAGAAGCTTTTGGCTTGTCGGAAATTTAATTTGTATCTTTTTATTCTTTACTTTAACACATTTTAATAAAAAGGAATAAATACTAGTTTCGTTTACAAAACGTTTGCAAATATTTTAACGATGAAAATGGAGACAGATTTTTATTAAAGTTGGTTTTTATTCCCTCACAATTCGAATTATCAAACTTGGATAATTTCACACTTTCTTTATGCCCATTCCAACGTTCCATTGTTTCTCTAATGAGGTGGGAAGTATTTGCGTTGTACGAGTGGGTGCATTTTTATGACGCCACGCGTTGCCCTACTTTTGTTATATTCCAAGGATTAATACTATTAACTACCTTAAGAGTGGGCCAAGTCCAAAGCAATTTTACGATCTCTATTTTCCCCTTAGATATTCCGTCTGTCCAACTCTTCGTTGGTCCAAAAGGTGAAGCCGCCCCCACCTGAATTCATGCTGGAGCTGTACAACACAATCACGGATGTCGGAGGGGTCACCAGGGCTAAAAATCCGTTTGGGGCTCATATTGTACGATCCTTTTTAGAAGAATCGGATTTAAAAGAAAAAGAAGGGGAAGATGAGCATTCCTTTTATTTCAACATCTCCTCTTTTCCTAAGGAAGAAAAGGTGAGAATTTTTTTAGATGACAAAATGATTAATTTTATACCCTATATCAAGAACTGGACAAAATTTCATGAGATTCCGACATTTGATTTGAAGGTTATGCTCTTAAGTCTTAAGAAATGTAGCCTTTTGAGTTTGCCTGCCAATAAGTGCCAAGGGCATTAGGTCAAACTGTCAAACTGTTCGAGAGTATGCACAGGTACAAATAGCACATTGGCTACTTTCCTCAAGTTTGACATGACAAAAAAAAAATAATTCGCAATTTGTCTGCGTTTTTTAATATTTGAAAAATAGTAATTTATTCAATGTCTCAAAATAAATTGCAGGTATTGGAAGGAGAGCTGCATTTATTTCGACTGGACACTCCCTTTCAAAAACTACATCCATCCCTATTCCTTAATCCCTTTTACGTTTTGAGCTTGTATCAAGTGAAAGCGGGAGAAAGTTTAAAAATTCCAGAGCTTCACAAACTTCTAAGCGTCCAATATGTACCTGCCCTGGGGTCGGGATGGCAGGTCTTCAATGTCAAACAGGTAAGCATTTTGAAGTCACTACACATAATTAAAAGTAATTGGTTAATGTTTTGAGATGACTCTGAATAATTTTGTGAATGAATGTTTTATAAAAGTTGCTTTATAAAAACTTAAAGTCTGTTATTGTTTGTTTTAATTTCCGAAAATCGTTTGCAAGTTGTGAGAAATATCAAAGAATTATGAAATTGTGACTACAAAGTATGTCTCGCCGTCTGTCCATTCTCCAAAAATAACTAAGCCGGCTCTTTAAAAAGTATTTTCTTGAATTTCGTCATTTTCTGCTAGTTGATCACAAATGCATTCAGAGAAAGTAGATAAGACTGATAAGAGTCTCATTCGTTGCTATACTATTCACTTTCTCCATTCCACAATTTCTCGGAATACAAATGCGTATTTAGAGACAATGGGATATTTTTAGAGAAAGGGAAAGAGATTTTTAGGACAAAAACTAAGCCACCCACGCAGCCCCAATTATTATTTATTAAGAAGTAGAAAAATTATTATTCAACCTAAAGCCAGCTTTTACGAGCCACGCGCTATTATACAACAGCCCCAGCTTAAATTCCGGAAACGTTTATTTCCACCCCCGCACTGTAATAAGCAAATAAATTATGCAAAAAAGTCTAAATTATGCAATTTGTGGGTGGTGAAATTTAAGTGTCTGGAAATTTAATAGAGATGTCTCAACATTGCCCACGTTCCATCTCTATATCTTTAAAAGCAAAAATTGAGCAATTGGCATTTGCATAAATGCTTTGCAATTGTTATAAAACAAATTGATGATTGCAAAAATACTTTTTGTGGGGATTGCATAATGATATCAACAAAGAAGAATAAACCATCACAAAAAGGTTTTTGGCCACGTTTCTAGGAATGCTTAAAACGTTCGAGCAAACTAAGTGGATTAAATTTTAGAGACAATTGGTCTCAGTTTCAGGAAAATTTCGTATTTATTTGTATAATAGTATATATTATTATATATAA
>JAQIXN010001656.1:0-16368 GCA_034698145.1 Proisotoma minuta
CATACATGTGTAATTACAGTTGGGAATGCCAAGAGAATGTTTTCAAGCTATTATAAAGCAATCAAAGTAAGGAGAAAGCAAAGATATTTTGTGACTTGCAATCCTTGACCCATATTTAAAAAGGTAATTAAGGCCAGGGCACTTTATTTGGCGTGGGCATTTGTTTGTTGAGATTTTATAAGTGATATTGTGCATGCAATCTCAATTTTCTCTCGAACTAAATAATAAGTAAGGGAAATAAAGTAGCGGAAATGTCGTACCCGATTGATCTTTTCCCGTTTCTCCTTGACCATTGATTGCAGATCGTTTGCCCGTTGAATTAACTCTGCTCTTCTGAGTTCTGAGTCATGACGAAGCTGGACTGTTTCTGTGATATCCCTAAGAATCTTGTCTCCTATAAAGCAGTGGACAATTACAATGAAGTGGCTTTTTATATCCTTTACACTAAAGTCCATGCAATCATCTCCCACACAACAGAAATTAACCAAGTAATAATGGAAGGGAAAGTAGGAAGCACTATAGTTTGTCTACTACTTGGGGTTTTTTTTTTGATGACTTTTTATTGATGGTTTGTTTGAGATTGTGGTGGCCCAAACTTACGATTAATAGGAGGCAAATGAGTATCATTGTGGCCTAAATTAACAGGTCTGCTATTTTGTAGATAATATCGACCATCAAGATTTCTTGAAAAGTCTAAAATATAGCTCTGTGGCAAATCTCCCGTCTGTACTGATTTATCTAACATTTGCACAGGCCCTGATTGTCTCACTCTAAATGAGTAATAATAGCCTTGCTCAGATACATTTTTCCAAAAATTGGAAGTAGCTTCTGGATTAGAGTCCACATAAATCCCACTGTTTTGAGTTTGCTCTGAGTGAAAGCTTGTTTCAGATCTGGAGGTGCTTTCACCCTCTAAATTATTGTTAACCCCTTTGGTTGTTGTTTTTGCCCCTGTGGAATGATAATGATATGGCGGAGGGGGCTTAATAATTGAAATTGCGCTTAGTGTTTGTGGGGGTGGTGGGGGCGAGGGCTCAGTGTGATATGAGAAAGGGACCCGAGACTGGGCGTAGGCTCTGTAATGCTCAAAAGAGGTAATGTCTGGAAGAGACTGAAGAGCAGAGTCCTCCAACTTTGTGAATCTTCTTTTTGGTGCGTCCGGTGAAATGTCATAATAGCCACTGTTGTTTAACAAATGTGTGCTCCCAGACATCTTCTGCTGACGAGTGGACTTGCTACTTTTATGGCTTTTTTGATAGCTCGGATAAAGCTCTGCTGCAGATGCATATTGAGAATTTTTCATGTAGCTATGAATTCTTTCTTCGACATAAGCTCTTCGTTTCTCACGAGCGAGGGCTTGTCTAGCGATCGTAGTTTTCGTCATTCTGTGAGGATAAACTTGCTTGGGTGCAGTAATACGGTTGGCTCTAACTTTCAACTCTTCTTCTTCAAACTCTTCCTCGTGTTTTTTACTTTCACCTTTGGAATGTTTAGTGGGTGAAGGTGGTGTAACTGTATGTTTTTTTGAGGGGCTGCTTGCCGATACAGAAATTGGAATACTTCGTATAATAGGAGCATTATTATTATGTCCTTTAATGGCTGTATCTTTGTTAATGGAATCCCTTTTCCCAGCCTTTTCTGTTTCTGAAGAACTACTTTGTCGTTGCTCTTTTTCCGGACTAATAAGAGACTGCTTTCTAGAATGAGGCTTGGAAGTGAGGGGACTGTTGTCTTTTGAATTTTCTCTCGTCTTGTTTTCAACAGAACTTTGTTTTTGTAAAGTTGTCGTCTGGTTGTTGTCTGTTGTATCTTGTATGTGTTCATCATCCATATTTAAGGACCCTCTAGGCTCGGCGGCAATGGGAGAAGTGCTGATATTCTCTTCTCCTTCAAAGGATCTTTTCTCTATAGTATTTAGAGATTGGTCAATTTCATTTACTCTTTCTTCTGTCTCAGGTACAATAAGGACTTCTTCGCTAGATTTCCGAGTGACAATTTCTTTCTCTGCTTTCTCTTCTATAGAACCTTTGCGTGATGTTGATTGCTTTAATTTTGATTCATCTTCAGGTACATTGTAATCACTGGAATTTTCAGAGTGTTGAGCTTTCATTACATTTTCCTCCGATTTCTGATGGGTTTCAAATGAATTTTCGTTTGTATCCTTTTCTTTTTCAACATTTAGTTTTTCAATTGTCATACTATTCTCATCTAAAGAATTTCGTTTCGAATTTTCAGTTGATTTTTGATGTGAATCTTGTCTTTTTAAATTTGTTTTTAATTCTGCATCTTTTTTTCTGTCTGCCTCATTACTTGATTTTCGAGATTTTGAGATAACTTTCTCCACTTCTTCTTCAAAAGATTCTCTTCTCTGTCTTTCTTCTATTCCAGTCTTGTCATCATCCTCTTGTGTTTTAATCTGAGAATCTCTTCTATCTTGTTTTTTGGTGCTTTCTTCCTCGTCAAAAGAGTTCTTCTGAGATGTTAATGCTTTCTCCACTTTCTCTTCTACAGAAATTTTTCGTTGCTGTTCTAAATTTTTTTGATGCATTAAATTGTCATCATCTTTACTAGACTTTCTGGACTGGATGCGAGCTTTCTCTTCTTCTGCTGACGAATCTCGTCTTTCTGACTTCTGAGATGTTAATTTGGATTGATTTGTGTTTACTTTCTCCACAGAATCTTTTCGTTGGCTTTCAATAGCATTTACTGATTTATCATTCTCATCAATTGATTTTATGGATTGTAAAGTTTTGCCCAGTTTCTCTTCTTCTGAATTTCGTCTGCTAATTTTTTCATGCTTATCTTCTTCACTTTGAGATTTTTGAAGTTTTGTTTTTTCTTCTGGTGTTGAGCTATTTTGTATTCTATTTGATTCGTCGCTCGATTTTTGAAATTTGTAATTTTCTTCGCCTATTTTAACGACTTTTTCAGTTTTCTGATCTTGTTCTTGAGACTGGTGGGTCTTAACTTCGCCTGTCTTCTTTTGTTCGGTGTCGCTACTCTGGCGACTTTCACCCATTTCCCAAGTACTCTCAGACTTTATCCCACCACCTTCTGCTAATTTTTCCATATCTTCTGTTGATGTAATAGTCTTTTGTCTTCGCAAAGCTCGCTCAGATGGAACAGGAATTTTCGTAGCCTGTTGTGGAGGTGATTGACGATCAATGGAGCTCCGCTTTTGAAACCCATCTGTATTTGATTTTGATTTCTCAGATTCACTTTCTATATTTTCTGAATATATATCTTGAGATAATTTTCTAGACTTGGATTCCTCCTCTTGTTTGTCATTTTTATTTTCATGCAAAATGCTCTCTGAAAGTTGGTTACTATTGTTATTGCTTTCTTTATTTTCTTTCGATGACAAACTACTTTCTGAGGTCACGACAACAGCATCATCATCATAATATTCATCATTCTGCTGAAGCTGTGCCTGAGGTTCAATTGACGACTCTTGACGTGTCATTGATTTTGATTGTGGCATTTGTGGCTCGTCCCCGTAAATTGTCTGGCTTTCCCCATGATGAAGGGATTCAGTCTCATAGTGCTCAGTCTCTTGTGATGTTTTGGTGGTGGTGCCTTGTCTTTTTTCGTCATTTCTGATAGGAAAATAAATAAAATTGTAAATATGGCTATAAATTAACCAGAAAATTATAAATATATACACTTACGTTTTATGGCTTTCTCCTGACCCTTCTCGCTTCCCATTGTTGTTGTGGGCTCGAATTACAGTGCGAACAGTATCCGCAGAGGATGGACTTCCCGTCGTTATTCTACTTTTTGATATAATTGATACAATTTCTTCATATTCTTCCGTTTCGGAAACTTCTACTGACTGCCCCTTTTCCGGAGAAAGCATAGGAGACTCAAAATCTTGTTCGTTTCCATACTCATAGGCTGCCTGCCTGGCCGCAATGTCTGCTGGTGATGGAGAAGCGTCTTTCTGACCATTTATCTGACTGTGGTAATCTCCCTGAAGCTCTTTAAATTCTACGGTAGAGTAGCTACGTGAGGGGGTGACACTTACGGGGGGAAAGGGGGTTGTTGTCGGTTGTGGAGAATCTGGCTCTCCTCTCCTCACCACTTGTACCGCTGGCAGAATTATCGTAATGTTCATCTTGGATCTTTGGGTTTTGGGGGAATTCAGATATTTTTCAGGGATGTAATGAAGAAATTAATTTGTCCCGTGTCTTTCCAGTCCATGTTGTTCACTTGTGATGATTGTTATTATTGGGAAATTAGTTTTCATGTGGAGGAAATAATGGGCGGATATGTGGTGTGACTAGAGTAGTGAAATGCTCTGGTTGACGACAAGTGACAGAATGGGTACTAAAGAAAGGCGTCACAAGAAGCGAGGAGGGAGAAAAGGCTGTGACGCAAGGAATTAGTTCTGGGTCATTCTTGAGCAGTCAGCGTTTGATATATAACGAGAAAATCTCATGTTCTGCTTCAGCTAAAGAATTGAGTCAACGCATGACCAAGTCTAATGAGCTTGACCAACTTTCCAATCTTTTTGTGAAATCTTGGGGAAATGGGGTCTGAGGTTCCATATACTCAAATGCTTTCAGTTATGCATGTTTAGTTATTATTATTGTTTACTAAAGTGTAAATAATAAAGCTAAGAAAGGAAAGTCCCCGACTCGGCCCCTTTACCCTGTGATTTGTATTAATTGTTCCTTGCTTATGCCCCCATAATAACTATATAACCCTATTCGTATGCTATAGGTTATGCTACTCTCGAAAATAGCAATCAGTGGGCTTGGATTATTTTGGTATTTGGGCCACCACAAATGACGGTATGCAATAAATAAATGGGATAATTATTATTGGAAATGGTCTTACGTTTTCGAGCCAGACTGTGGTGACATAGATCATGGCAGATGTGGGGGGGAGTGTCCTCTCTGAGAAGAAGGGGCAGAGGACTCATCATTCTAGGATCTTCATTCGGCAAAACTTCCAAAAGATAAATTTCAGGCTCAGTCGAAAACGGCGGAATAAAATTCTTCACTTTCAGCTCAATTTCTTGCTTTGGTTTTAGCTGAAATGTATATGAGAACGTAATATAATGAAATATGAGAGTGAAAGAATTAAGTGGGAATGTATTATGTATTTTCAAGAGCGGATGTCATTATATTTTGGACGTAAGGCAGTAATCAATCATGAATCTAATTTTTCTCTATTCAGTTTTTTGTCATAACTCTGCCCACTGTCCCTATTCGTATTGGCTTCAATTGTTCCTCATAAGAACAAATCTGGGTCAGTACCGTACCCTTTTTTTGCGTAGTCATTTATTTTGCTCACCTGTATAAATATGTTGCCAACTGCTCTGATAAATATAAAATCTCTTGGTATTACATCTGGACCAAGTTGAAGCTGCAGCTCTCTCCGTAAATTGTGAATGCTCAGTTGTGGTAGCACTCTGAAAATTAAAATGCATTTCATTATTGACATCCGGAGAACACTATGCCACTTAATTGTTGCTCATTTGACGCCAATGTTAAAATACTTATTGTATCGTTAGCCCATTGAACATTAGTGCAGGGACAGGTATGTATGCTTTATGCAGCTATTGTTCGATTATTTCCCTCAAACTTTAGGAAATTACAAAGAAAGCGAGTGGAAAGTAAGAATCTATTGCCATTAGACAGTAGATGACTGTTATAATATGCGTGCCTTTGTGGATTCAGCCTTCAAGACAAGGTTCCATTGATTGACATTAATCATTTCAAACCGGTGTGAAAATATTGTTGTCAGGGGTCCATTGAATTTCTTTTATAAGCTCCCTGCTTCCATTACATTGACTAAAAGAATTAGGTCCAATAAAAAAGAAGCCCATTGACGTGGTCAAGCAGCCAGTTGATGGGAGTTTTTTGTGTAACCAGTGTAATAAAATGCATTGATTTCATTTTGATGCATGTTGACCATGAATTTGTCTCTCGGGTAGTCGTAATTGTATCATTTTCTAAATATGATTACCAATTTGTATCTTAAATTGCATTTCATGGCTGGATTCGAATAGATTAATGGATCTAGTGTCGAAATGTAAACATTCTTTGTTCCAAAACTCTATGTTGTATCAAACAACTTGTATGTGCAGGTAAATTCTCAGACAACTTTATGAACATACTTTTATGAATGCAAGACATTTTTTGTGCTTTCACTGTACTTTCTTCATCCCTAACGGGGAAAATTTAGACAGTTGATTTAGTAATATAGTGTATAAACCTAATTATCTGCAGATCAAGGATTAATATTTGTGTATAAAAATATGGTGGGATGGCAGGTGAAAGTTTATTATGTTCTTACCTGACAAATCCTAGAGAGAGCCCATCTTCAACAATATTGTGCCGATATAATCTTCTTGATAAAACCCACTTTTCCCGTGGGACAACATAAACTTGTAAATCGACGAGCTGAAAAATTTTAAATCTAGTTATTTTTGGTCTAACGAAAAAGTGAAAGTTTTAAGAATTGAAGGGAATGAATTAAGGTCCTTACCATTGTCACTGGGTATGCAGCGGGGATGCGGCTTTTTCTTCCACTGGGGTCGTAGATTCCTGTCACACTTTTTCTTCCTGTATCCATATTATTATTTTTTCCCCCACCTCCCATGCTACATTTAGTTGCCTACTCAATTGTTCCACACCCACTCTTGTTTTCCTAACTTTCACCACAATTTTTTTACTGTAAAATTTTCAATTTGTCGGTGAAATGTCTGCAAAGGTTTAAACTCGGATTTAAATGTTGAAAGTGTCTTTGTTTCACTTGTTGTGAGTATTGTTGTTGTATCTGTTGAGATGTTGTTAGATAAGCCTGTTGATAAGACTTGCCAGAGGGGGATGCGGGTTGGGGTGAAGCCGATGGACTACTGACAGATTGGTGGGGAAAGCGTGGTTGATGACGACGCGATAAATTCTCTTCCTCGGAGTATCTAGCAGGTGCTATGTTCCGTGGGCTCCTGTTAACGTATGTGCTCCAGTCTGCCTCTTTGTTCTCCGTCCTCTGACCTACTTCTTCAACCAGTTCATCTTACCTTACAATCTCAGTCATTCATGATCATGGGCTTGTTAGCCTGCCCTCATTTCCCCCCTTTATTAGGCCAATACTTGGAACGCTAAGGGAATAATTTACTTTTTACTTTGTGGGGCATGACACTGGAGTGGAGTAGGAGTGTGGGCCTTGAATGTGCTGTAATATTTCAGGGCATATATGCTCAAAACGTAATTTGGTTATTAAGAAAAGAAGTATTGAGGTTGTGAGTTATTGTGTAACCGGAAGTGGTGTGGATGGGGATTGGAGAAAGGGGAGAGAGTTATGGAATGTGTGCCACTCAGTCAACAATAGAGTCTCTTACTTCCATTGGACTTTCTTCTGTATTATGCTTTTCAATGCGACTGGAGGCCACCGGATTAGCTTGAGAGAGACCTTGAAGAAATTCTTATCTACACGCCATCATCTCATTAAGAACGTGTCCCGCAGTCTTTTGGGGACTCGGTCTACTGTGCTTGCCCATTTTACTGTAAATGAGAACGTTTACTATAATAACAACATAATACCACCAAATTAAGATCATATTTCAAGTTCGAAAAGCCACTTGATAAGTAATTCTCTCTTGTAAGTATAACACTATATTGTTGTCCTACTTTTGAAATAAATTTCAGCCCATGAAATTGCCCCTGTGCTCTGTTACCTTCGAATTGGGACGTGAACAATGGTTTCTCTTAATTTACTTATTGCATTTATATTTCAGGTAAAAGTTTCGGAGGCCCGAACTCTTGAACTGTGATAGCTTAAGGAATTGCCGACAACATGTCTTCTCGGGATGTAATTTAATTTCATGTTAAGATTTTACTCAATTTCTCAACTAATAATAATTATTGATGTTTGTTTTATTTTCAAAGAAACATGACATTGCGAAGCAGTTTGATCTCCCTGAGAGAAAGTCTAAGATTGCAACACTGCTTAAAGAAACTGATGTGTACTGCATTTGCCGATCAACGGACTCGACTCGATTCATGATGTAATTTCTTTAAAAAAAACATTTGACACATTCCGGTTTTAAAATTTAGCAACTAAACTGTGCTTATTTTTTAGCGCTTGTGATCATTGTGAAGAATGGTACCATGGTGATTGCATCAATATTACTGAATCAGATGCAAAATACATCAAGCAGTATTTTTGCCCACCATGTATGGAAAGAGATCCAACATTGGAAATTGAGTATAAAAAAGCTAAGACAAGCTCCTCTCGAAAGGACAAGTCAAAGCCTGGTTCATCGGATAAGAGGACCGAGAGTAAGAAAGGTGGTGGTCGGCCTTCTAAAGGCTCATGGGAAGCGTCTTCTTCTTCTTACAACAAATGTAATTAAATATAGAACATAAGTAAAATGTAACTTCATTGTTCATTATTTAAATAGCCCAACTTCGTTGCGGGTCATGCTCTGGCTGTCTTCAAGTGGTTGATTGCTATAGGTGCGATGCTTGCATCAAGACCGCAAAATATGGAGATAAATCTGGGAAAGTGTGTCGGAAAAGACGATGCGTGGGATTGGTAATACTTGCTTAACATAAATAAGACTAGAATTAGAATTATAATATTTTTGGGATTTTGTTAGGTGGATTCTGACTATGAAGCAGAAGACGTAAAACCAAGTGTTCACCAAACAGCTGAAAAGAAACGATTAGATTTGTCTGAGGAAGAAGAAGAAAGTTGGCTACCAAGTCCAACAAAGGTCAAGAAACAAGCTTCAACTCAGCAAAAAAGGGGGAAGGTAAAAGTTTTAATTTATTGGTTAGAAAATAGAGCAAAGGTTTCAAATAAATTTACGTGCATAGCGGCAACCACGCGGTGCTAAAGATAAAGGAGCAAGGTCTTCACGTCGAAAGACAAGAGGAAAGCGAGATTCGTCAACATCTAACTCTGAACCGACGTACGAAGATTCTGACTCTGACGAAGAAGTACAATGCAATAATTTGGACTGTATTAATCCTACTCAAAAAGGCTCAAAATATTGCAGTCAAGAATGTTGTGTAACTTTAGCTTTAGAAAGGATTTATAGGGTATGCGACATTCATAAAATAGCCATTGCTAGCGGAAAATTTTGGGACTAAGCTTTAATTTCTGTTCTTTTTTGTTACTAAATTTAATTTGTTATGATTTCGTATAACATTTTGTTTATGAAATTGTATCATAATCTGTTTAATGACTAAAAAAAACTGCTTTATCCCAGCTTTATGGTTGTACTTTTTTTTAACTCATGTAAATTTCCTATTTTCCATTCCTGTCCACGACGCGCTTTTGTCCAAACAGCATAAACAGCATACTTGCTTTTAGAGTTGGCAATTGGCATCACATCATACAACTTTGCACTTGGTCATTGATTGTTGGATTGAATTAGATCCTTCCTGGAAGAATTCAAGAATGGAATCTTACATCTTCGGTTGCTGAGGAACACAACCGAAAAGACTTGGAAGAAGTCCGAAGAAAGCAGATGGAAACAAAAAATCGCATTTCTGAACTTGAACGCAAACGAGCTGTATGTTTTAGTTTAGTCATTTTTGTTTGCATCTCTAAAGGTTCATTCCACGATTGAAGGATTTAGATCGGCACGTAGAGAATGTTCAACTGTTGACAATAGACCCTGACGCGGAGGACGATGAGCCTGAGGAAGAGGGGCTAATGCATTGCATAACCTGTGGTCATGAGATTGCAGTAAAAAGTTGTTTGAAGCACATGGAGCGTTGTTACAATAAGGTTGGCTGCTAGTTCTCTATTTATAGTTTTGTTGATTAATTGTCTAAACCGCGTGTTGATTAGTATGAAAGTCAAACCTCATTCGGATCTA
The DNA here is from genome assembly GCA_034698145.1 of Proisotoma minuta. Lineage (NCBI taxonomy): Eukaryota > Metazoa > Arthropoda > Collembola > Entomobryomorpha > Isotomidae > Proisotoma > Proisotoma minuta. Next base: position 9,842 of record JAQIXN010001656.1, read on the forward strand.
TCTACAAGACTAAGTTAGAGGGAACTCCAATATTTTGCGACTTTTACAATCCCAACAATGGAACGTACTGCAAACGTCTTTCTGTATTGTGTCCAGAACATTCCAAGGAACCCAAAATAGGAGACACCGAGGTAGTAAAACTAATTAAATTATTGGTGACGGTGGTTATTATACGCTTATTGAAATATTGTTACAGGTTTGTGGTTCTCCGTTAGTCAACGACTTGGCAGAGGCAGCAGAACAATTTTGTCGGCGACCAAAGAAAAATTGCAATAAGCATTTTAGTTGGGAAAAACTAAGGAGGGCTGAAGTGGACATGGAACGTGTTAGATATGTAAGTTAATGTTGAGAATTTGTTTGCAACTTGAGCTTAAAATAAATGTGATTTTTAGTGGCTAAAATTGGACGAGTTATTTGAACAAGAACGGCAAATTCGTGTTGCGATGTCCAATAGAGGAGGCGTGATGGGTCTTTTGCTTCATTCCACCTTTGACCACGAGCTAAGGAACAGGATCCAATCTCAAATCCAAGACGGGAAAAGTCAGCAGCAACAGCAAAAACAAAAAAGTAACTCCGCACTGAATAATTACATAAGGTTGGAATGATTTTTGGTTTTCACTTTTTGCCGTCATTTTTAGAATCGGCATCCTCTGGAGAGGAAGACATATCGGATGAGGAGGATGAAGAATTGGCTCGTGAATAAAACGTTACGAGCCTGAAAAGTGTATAATAAAAGTCAGATGCTAAATTAAGTATATCACGAATCACGATAATATTATGAAAGATTGTATTAAAGAATTAATGTTTTTATCACATGTTACTTAAAGCATTTTTTTTATTTTTTGAAATAAAATAACAAAATAATATGGAAAATTGTTCAACATTTTTCTGTTACTGTTTGGGTGGGAGTCATGCATTCTTTCTAGTAGAAAGTTTCTACTTTCTCAACTCTAAACTCTAAACTCTAAACTACACATATAATGGAAACGGTCATACAACGGAATTACACAAGTATTTATTGTATTGTGGTACATGAACGAACGGAACTTTCCTGTTTGTCACATATCGTAATTGCTAACTAGGGATAAAAATTAAAAATGAGTCAATGTAGTGGTATCACTCGATGGGATCAGGGACTCCGCTTTGACACTGCAGAAGCCTTTGAGCCTCGAGCTACAAACAAAGACTATTATTTTTTACATAAGATTTTTTATAAACTTTTTCTCCTACCTGAATAAGTTTCAGGATTTTGACTACTCCATCAAAAGGAAGTTTGCAGTCCTCTGGCCCTTGGGGAGTAAAATGCTCGGATGTTTCTGATCTTTCCCTTGGCTGTGGCTGTGAAGCTGCTCTTTTGCCCCAAGCCGGAGAAAAATTGACTTGAGCCTGGGCAAATATAATTGTGACCAACAGCAAAAGTCCAATCAAGAATGACGCTGTCTTGGACCCCATCTGAAACGTTTCCGAAAAGAACACAAGGATGAAGGATGCTTTAGTTAACAGAAAAGGAAATCTCACCTTTTGGTTGAGGGGAATTTGAGACTCCTGTTTTGGACAAGATAAGTGCTGAGTAAAAACTGAAGCTAGGATGAGGATTGTCTCCGGATTTATGTATTTATAGTAAAGTAATTGTGCAAATAAAAATTGGAGTGGCATGTCAAGACTGAAGCTGTCACTCGAGAGAAATTGATTGCAGGTATTTAAAAGCAGTGACCCATCTCTGATTTATGGACAAAGAGTATCTCTTCTGGAACAAGTATCAATTGTTTACACTTTTTCTCATTTCAATTTCATCTCCCAACAGTGTGTTGTAAAAAAACGAAGTAAATCATCATTCTCCTCTAAATTTAAGTGTCTCAATTGAGGACTCCCCAAGGACCTCAATCAATCTCATCATTGCCCACTCCTTCCAAAATAAATATCTGATATTATTGTACAACTACTGGAGATTATTTCAGGTGAAAGCGACTTTTATTGTTGTCAATTTGTTCAGCAAACACTTAAAAGGGTGAATCATATCAAAGAGCAATGGAATTATGTATCACTAAAACTAATTATAAAGAGTACATTTCCTGATATTTATTGGGGGTGTAATTGAAAATCGGGATAAGAATTTTGATGGGTATTTACACATAGTGGCTTTTAAATTGCGTGATTTGTTACATCCGATGGACTGACATTGATGCATTTGACTCTATTTTTACCCTTTGAGAGATTAAAATGTTCAATATTTTCAAACTTTGCGAAACGAATACATACAAAGTGTGTCACATATTTATTGTCTCCTTGAAGGATTCCTCGGAGTATCATCACTTCCTAGAAAAATAATATAATCAAATACAATTTAAATAAAATAAAAGTAAGGAAAATAAGGAAATTCGGTTTACTTACTTAAGAGGACACCGAAGGCCCCAAGGCTCGCCCCCAACTTTAGCATTCATCTGAACAGATTGACATTGTGAAGGAGCTGAAAAGAAGATAAAATTATAAACACCCAGATTTAATGACTAGAAATATTTGTAAAACTTGCTTACATATTTAAGTGAGACATTTGCCTGACTCTGGAAGTATCCAAACATTCCAAACGGTTAGTTGGCAGGATAATGACGATCATGCCCAACTGGCCTTGGTGTTTTGCCACAATTCCATTGATTTCGTTCTGAAAAGTCGGCAAGTTTCCATCAGGCATCCGCATTACCTTCAGCGGGATGGCGTTACGTCCAGGGCGCGGCGCTGGCTTCGCTGCTCCTTTCTGGAGATTTCTCCGACGTAACCTTAGTCGTAAAGAAGGATGGGTCAAAGATCAAAACTCATAAAGCTATTCTCGCCGTGCGATCCCCCGCTTTCGCCAAGATGCTTGCGACAAAGACCAGCGACGAGATTGAAATTGTGGACATGGGAAGCAGCGCCCTAAAAATTATTCTGTCATATTTATAGTGGACAACTTGAGCTTCCGAAATTGGACCTCAAACTTTGCAAACAAACCTTAACATTTTTGCTTCAAGATAAAGATGAAGAATGAATTTTGATGGAATAAAATTACTACAAGTTTAAACCAAACAAAACTGTTTAATCAAATTAAAACATGGAACAAACTGAACCAGTTAAGTTTAAGTAAAAATAAATTATGTAAGTTAAACATTAAAATAATTGAGTATTAATAATGCTGTATTAGTACGAGATTCGAGATGAATGAGATCTTTAGATGAAGTGCATGGTGAAGGATTCCGTGATGAAGCTGCTGCGCTTCAAATTTTGGTTCAATCTGTCCATACTTTCTTGGTCACCAGTCCAGTCCCTGGATAAAAACAAAATATTTTTTTTAGAATTTGATTAATTTGCCAATATGATTATTTAGTAATTACCGATAGCTAGTTGCCAATTCCTTGGCTCGAAGTGCAGCCCAGCGACTGTTTAAAAGAGAGAAAAAACGTTAAAAACATGTTTAAAAATTTTAAAAAACGGTTTTAAGGTTAAGCCCTTACCTGTAGTAAGTGGGAGCAGGATAACTCACAGAGCGATTGCATCTGGCGTAATTATAGCACTGCTATAATAGCAGAGATAATACGCCAATCCTTGAATTTCGTCGAAAGTAAAGTCGCTGTCATCCCAATGCACGTGGTAATGAGCTGGTCGTCTAGTTTCCTGCACAGCAAAAGACAAATCAATCAACAAGTTCACAATAGTAATTATAATTTAGAAAAAATGCTACTCACCAACATCCCCTTGTGAGACCAGAGATAGAAATCCGATCGCTCGACAATGTCCGTGTCCACCAGTCCCTGGAGGGATATTGTAATCAGACACCGTGTTGGGGGCTTGTTCGATAACGAACCGAACTTTGTGTCGCTTCTGCACAGCGACTAAATTGTTTTTTTGTTTGCAAGTCGAATTTGCGCCTTGACATGCATCATGTAGGGCATCCCCGTCCGATCCAATGACCCCGTCACAGATGCAAAGCTGGGGTAACCAGTTGGTCGTCCAGCAATGGGCAGGGAGGGATGATTGACGTCAATCCCCAAAATGAGAGTAGGAACATTCAAGATGCTCACTTCTCCCATGCCAATTTTCGGGTAGAGGGGGACATGGTTGATTCCTCTCATCTTGGCGTTCAGTTTGAGGACTAGGTTGTTGATTATTGAAGTTTGACGCCTTTCGTCGCCGAAGTTGGACAACTGTATGCACTGGGTCAATACTTCTGCCCGTTTTGCAAGCTCGGATGCCTGCTTCACTTGACAGTACTCATCGTTGGGCTTGTTGGGAATGATGCAGAGGATGAAGGAGCTCTCGGGGTTTTGGAATTGGGCGCGCATCTCGGAAAACTTTCGATCAAGCTCCTCCACCGCTCGATTGTGGTTGTTACGAGGGACTGTGATGGAAGCAACGGGGAAATTGGGCAATGGGAAAGTCATTCCCCGTCCCTGGCCAGCTCTTTGTAGTTGCGTGCAGAAGTTTTGGACAACAGATCTGAAAATAGAGAGAATCATAATTAATTATTTTGGACTTTATGAAATTTTTGAAAACCTTTTTAAATCTAGACTATACTAGATCTTTAAAGGATTTAAATACTATCAAAACTATTTTTAAAATGTTTTTGCGTTTCAAAAAGCTTTCTAAATTATGAAAACATTGTAGAATTTTAATAAAAACAGTAGAAATCTCTAAAATGCTTGAAACTATTAAAATATTTAGATAGTCTTTAAATCTGGCCCCAACTTGTAAAATCGCCATGTAAGTTTGGCCAAATATTTTCAAAATTTGCAATAATAGCTAAGAAAATCTTTTAGAGAACGACTCTAAATCATAAAATCCTTGACAAGCAATCAAAATGATAATAAAATTATTAAAAAAGTGCTTGCGTATCCACAGTAACATTCACCATGAGAATTGCCCAACTTGTAATCTTAGCCGGTGTGTAAAACTCCAGGCTCGAGTTCCTGCAACACAAATTTGCAGAATTTCATCAGTTTAAATTCAACTAAATTGACATTTGCAAATATTAATTACAAAATGTCCCATTGGCCGTCTTCCGTGATTCCGGTGACAAGTTTTCGGCGCACTTTACAATCTGCAATTTTTGAAAAATAACAAACTTTTTACACACATACTTTGGTGGAAAATGGAATTGTTAACTAAGCTTACATTTTCTTCCAAAACTTCTGCACGCAACTACAAAGAGCTGGCCAGGGACGGGGAATGACTTTCCCATTGCCCAATTTCCCCGTTGCTTCCATCACAGTCCCTCGTAACAACCATAATCGAGCGGTGGAGGAGCTTGATCGAAAGTTTTCCGAAATCCGTGCCCAATTCCAACACCCCGAGAACTCCTTCATCCTTTGTATCGTTCCCAACAAGCCCAACGTCGAGTACTCGCAAGTGAAGCAGGCCGCCGAGCTTGCGAAACGGGCAGAAGTCTTGACGCAGTGCATACAGTTGTCTAACTTCCGCGACGAAAGACGTCAAACATCCATCGTTAACAATTTAGTCCTCAAACTCAACGCCAAGCTAAGAGGAATCAACCATGTCCCTCTCTACCCGAAAATTGGCATGGGAGAAGCAAACATTTTAAATGTTCCTACTCTAATTCTGGGGATAGACGTCAATCATCCCTCCCTGCCAATTGCGGGACGGCCGACTGGGTACCCAAGCTTTGCCTCTGTGACGGGGTCATTGGATCGGACGGGGATGCCCTACATGATGCATGTCAAGGCGCAAATTCGACTTAATTTTTAGGGGACGCCATACTACACAAGCCTAATCCTCAACCTGGATCTGGGGTTGAAAAGCAAATTATATCTCAATGCCCCTGTGGCTTAAAATTGAAAATTTTGATGATTTTACCTTGCTCGAGGAAGCCCGCAACGATTGCGATAGGCGCCGCCTCCATTAAATCCTCCACGACCACCCATTTGGTTGTAGTACCCTTCACTGAAAGTACATAATGATAAGCATTTTTGAGTTTTTTATGATTTTATCAATTTATTGTTAATTAAAAGTGTTTTATAATTACCTAAACCCTCCCCTTAGTCCTCCTCTTCCGTTGACGTAAGACATTTGACTTTTAAAACAAAAATTAATTAAAATTAATCTCAACGGACAAAAAACAAAATGGCGGCTCGGCGTGGCGTGGAAGTTTCTAGAAACGCCACGAGCTCAAATCTATAAATTACCTGCTAAATCCGGAATTTAACGACCCCCCGACCTGAAAGTGAATAAAAAGGGTATTGTTAGTTTCCACTGGGGGTGGGGGGATTAAAAATTGAATTTTTACAAGTTTTCGTGATTTTTTAGGAGAGCAAAAAAAAGGCGCGTGCAGCAGCTTCCGAAGTTGGTGAGTGAATGAGATGAAAGGGGAAGGTGGCCAATGAATGAATGAGCAACGACAGCGTGCCAACTTCTGATTGGTCGGCAGAGCCAGACGAGCAAGTGCCGTATTATTGACACACTAGTTTTTTAGCCCGTCGAAATTCGACGGAGCTAGCAAAGCATTAAATTTGCCAATTTTCACGGAGCTTGTGACCGAATTT
>JAQIXN010001657.1:0-16361 GCA_034698145.1 Proisotoma minuta
AAGTTATCGCGCGGACGGACGGACGGACGGACGGACGGACAGAGGCATCTTATAAAGGGGTTTCACCCCTTAATAATCGTGCCGCAGAATAATGAATGTATTTTCTTTAAATTTAGCTGAATACACCTTCCCAGCAATTGTTTCACGGTAAAGTAATTAGAATTTAGATTTTCCGGATTTAGAATTTAAGTTTAATATTCAATCTTAAATTTTAATGAATAAACAGGTTACGCGTGGTCGAGTCTACTGAAGAAGACTTGAGTCCAATAATTGTAGCAATTGACGATATGCAACGAAGAGTATTAGAACTTAGAAGTGAATTACAATCTCAGGATCTTAAAAGAATACAATTACGTCTTCAGGGTTCTATAAGTGTACAGGTAATTTTATGAATTGAATTGTCATATAATTCATTTTCATTCATAATTTTTTGGGCAATTCATATCTTAATCTTAATTATACATAGGTCAATCAAGGGCCATTGGCTTATGCAAGAGCATTTTTGGAAAAAGAGCAAGAATACCCAGCACAAGACATTCAAAATTTAAAAGCTATCTACAGGTTCGATACAAAATTTCTGAAAACTAAACAATAATTAAACTGAATTGTCATTTTTTCAATAGGGATTTTGTAGAATGCTGTAGAGAATTGTTGATTAAAAACGGAGCCTTGATTGCGATCGAACACATTGATTATCAACACCAACTTGAGTCAGACTACACTAAATTATACCAAGTCCTTAGTCCTTACTTAGGCTTGGCTTACTTGGAACCCATCGGTTTAAACAATAGGATGAGCAGAGTCTCCGTCAACTCATATTGAGTTTTTTTGCATAATTGCTTTAATTTATTGTAATATAATTTTATTATAAAATGTTGTTTTATTTTTTACCTCGCTCTTAAGTCAAGTCTTTCAGTTTAAAATCCATAATAATAACTTGAGCCAAATGAAAAGTGCATTTTAGTGCATGAAAACTCTTACCTGATTTATTTATTGCGTATTCTTTATTAAATATTTTATTGTGTATTTGTAGGATAAGACAAGGTTGTACTGATTAAACATAAGTCAAACTGCTTTGCAAAACAATAATAAAAATGTGCCATGTACGCGTCGAAATAAATTTCTCTTCTCGAGTTAATTATTTCATTATCATTTCATGTACACCCTCTATATGCATGTGGTCATTTTTTTTTGTAAAGAAATCTGTATAGCATTGATGAGAATTTCCAGATTGTTTCACAAACAAACACAACAACTTGAAGTAATGTCTAGATAACTTAATGAAGACTTAATTACATTTGAAGAAGGTCATTATGTAGTTGACTATCGTATAATGGACGGTGAAGTAAAGGTAGATGCGATGAGAAAAGAAGCCAAATTATAGCTGGTGTGGAAAAGGTATATATGATACGTATCTTGTTTAGGTAAATTGGCTTTAATGGTATGTGGAAACAATACAGGAAAAATATCATTCCACGTTCACGCAAACGAAGAAATATTTTGTTCAGTTACAATAAAATATATAAGTAAGAAATTGATTTACATCGGAAGGAACACTCATTACAATCATTGATAAAAAATAAAACAAATTTTTCTTTAATATTTCGGAAAGCGAGTAGGTTGCAGCAAACTCGAATTCTCGGGATACGATAGATATATATGTTTTTTTTTTAGAATAACCACTTTTTATTTCAAATGCGTTTTAATTGCTAATTAGCAGTCAGTATTCATACGTCCCAATACAAACGATTGAGGAGATATTACTTGGTAATTTGTGCATTTAACAAAATTATTACTACTTGTAATACTGGTTCTTGAATACAAACTCAGTGAAGAACTTTGTGGATTATTTTTACAACATGGTGCCTGTTGAAATGTGAAGATCTATCTTTTCTGGATGGGATATTTAATAATATAATTGTATTATTACTGGATCTGGTTTGAAAAGTTCTCATCTTAGAGGGTTGAAATAAAGTTGACATGCATAGTGATTTATAATAATTACTGGTTTCATTTGACCAATCAATCATTGCCCAAAGATGTTTGCAAGATATATAGTGACGCATTCTTGGAATTGATACTGTGTAATTTTTAATATATTAATCGTGCAGTTATTAAAAAATAATACGCAACTTGATGCCGTGGTCGATTATATAGCGCCGTCACAAGATTTTGACACAGGACAAATAGAAAGACTTGATGATTTTTAGTATCTGCAAAATCTGTGCCTTGTTAATTTCATTGCTTTCATCACTTGCAATTATTGTATAGTACTTACATATAAACATGAATAAATATAGACTCATAGGACTCGTTTTCGGATTTGTTGTGCTAGAAGCAATTTGCCATGAATCCTCTGCACTCCAAAATGAAATCAAAGATCAAGAAACAATAATAAAGTGAGTAAATTTTATTATCAAGGGCCTAATAAATAAATTATCATTCATAAAATTGTTTTAGGTGGCCTAGGACCGACTCATCCAAGCAAGAATATCCACTTCCAGTTGAAAATTCTAATGAGGAAATATCAGCTTTGAGCAATAATAATAATAATAATAATAATAATTTCAGGGACAAAATTGAATTCGGAGAAAACAAATCCAGAAACCTAAAGACTGCAGAATCAAATCAAAGGCCAAATGTTTATTTCACAAAAAGCCAAACACGAGAACATGTTGCCATTCATTATCCAAATGTCCCATCAAATCCAAATAACCGTTTGCAATTGGACCCCGAAGATGCTGCCACACTTTCTTCAGTTATTGGAACCACAACTTCAAAACCATCTTTCAATTTCTTTTCTGATATTGGCAACAAAGCAAAAGTTTCATTAGTAAACTCAACCAAAAAGGGAGTCATTAAAAGCATGGATATAACATTTGATATTGTTAAAAGTAGTTCCTGGGGCGATCAAAATGTGATTTTCTCTCCATTGAGTGTCTGCAACATTTTGGCTCTTTTGTTCCTTGGTTCTGAAGGAAGAACTTATGATGTATGTATAAATATTTTTTTCTTGAAACCAATGCATTTCTAAACTAATTTTTGTAGGAACTAGCAAATGTCCTTCATATTAAAAATTCTGACAAGTCGTTAGATTCTCAAGCAAAAGATTTCCATCAGTCTTTCCAAAGACTTAAAGGCTATTTGAATCAAAGGTCTGGAAAAGATGTTTCACTTGAACTGGCAAATGAAGTATTTGCAGATAAAAAGTTTAAACTGGAAGACGGATATGCAAAACAATTAAATGAATACTATGAAACACCCATAAATTCTTTCAACTTTGGAGTTGACGGAAAATTATTCAAAGATCAAGTTAACAAATGGGTACAAGAGAAAACAAATGTAAGTGATTATGATGTCTTGTTATAAATATTACTACCAATAAAATGCAATTAAATATTTTTTATAACTTTAAAATAAAATTTAGGGAAAGATTAAAACCATTGTTGACGATCCCCCTTCTCCCGACACAACTTTGGCATTTGTAAATGCCATTTATTTCAAAGGAAACTGGGAAACCCCTTTCTATGACAAAATTACAAGATCCACTCCGTTTTTTGTCAATGAAACTGAGACCATGAATGTTCAAATGATGACTACAGTCTTAACGACTCCATACTTTGAAAATGACATATTTCAGATGGTTGCAATTCCTTACAAAGGAAACAGAACTGGATTATTTGTAATTGTACCAAGAGCTTCTGGAATTGATGGATTAAAGGTAATTCATAGTTTATAAAATAAGTAAATCATCATCCTCATATTTTTGATCATATTTGCATAGGCTTTGGAAAGAAGGATTACCATTCTTGAGCGAAAGGACTTAGAAAACAGATTAAAACAAATGACATTACAAAAAGTTGCAGTGAAAATACCCAAATTAAAGATTACTACTGATGGCCACATGAAAGAAATTTTAACAAATATGGGAATTCCTTCAATGTTCCAACCTAATTTGGCCAATTTTTCAAAAATTTCATATAATGGTATAGAAAAAAAATCAGTTGTGTTACAAAGTAACAAAACAATGAATTAAGTAGATATACATAATCATATTTTCTCAGATGGTCTTTTCGTTTCTGCTGTCCATCATAGAGCATATATCGAGATAAATGAGCGTGGTACAGAAGCAGCAGGTAACAATTTCGTTATTGTTATTTTATTTATATGCATCAAAAATAAAATATTTTAATTTTCTGCCAATAGCCGTCACATTGGGGACCGGTGATCGGACAATAGAAGAAGAGCTACCAATTCCAGTTATTGCCAACAAACCTTTCATGTTCTTTATATACCATATTCATGCAAAAACTGTCTTATTTTGGGGACGAGTGACAAGACCAGAGTGGACATGAAATTGTTTTATTATTTTTATTATAATACTTTCGCTTAAAAATGACTGATTTCTATCAATTTTACAACATTATCAATAATTAATAAACTATTCTTAAATTAAATTTGATGGCACTCTAAATAAAACAATCTTAATAATTTTCTAAAAATTATGTTTAACAATTTAAAAAAAAAAACTTAAATAAATATATAATTAAAACCTAATAATCACATAACAAATTAAATTTTGTACTCGGTTTGAGGAAAGAGGATTCTTGAGCAAAAAGAATCGAGTGCTTGATAACAAACACAACTTGATTAGTTTTGTTTTTACAAATTGTTCGGTGAAAGTTTGTTTCAAATTTACAACAGAGTAATTGAAAAATACAAACTTTCTGTCAAACTACTTGCTCTAATTTTGTTCTTATTTTATCAAGTTCTCTAGCCTTTTCCTTTTGCTGCATTTCTTTAACAATATTTTTGTTCTCTTCTTTGTTTTTATGATGCGGAAGTGCATATTTTAGCTTATGCCAAAACCATGGATCATTCCACTTGAGATATGTGTTCATTTTCATATACATTTTTAAGTCTTCATCTTTCACATCTTGATCTTTCAAGTCATCCTCAATGAGAACCAATATCACTCGATTTGAGCCTTGGCTTAATGCCTAAAGAAAATTATCATTTATTGTTTTTGTTGTGAATGAAATCATTTTTTTTCAATAAATACCTGTGCATGAGCTGCTTTAAATTCTAATCGTGACCAAACACTTTCCACAAAATTTTTGGAAAGAATCACAACAGTCCTTTTTGATTGATCAACCGATCTTACAATTTGATCAGGAATCCAATCTCCTGGAGTCCAATCTCGGAAATGAAGACAAAGTTTAAATCCTTCTTGTTCTTCTAAACGGTTCACAAGTTCATCAACAACCCATTCTTCATCCTATACAACAATTGTTTTTAATGCTTACATGAATTTCACGAATATGTTAGTACTGGAAACATGTACACAGACATACCTTGTGAGAATAGGATACAAAAGCATCGTAAACTTTTTCCTGACCATCTTGGTCTAAATCTGTATCCCAAAACAAACACCATCCCCACCCTTTGGAAAATAGAAATGCTTTGATGACCCAGGAGAATCGGACCATAAATATTACTAAAATAACGCATAATGTGGCTAAAACAGCCAAACATATTATGAGTATTTGAATTCCAGCAGTGTTAATTTGATTGCTGCAATCTTCAACAAGTTCTGATAAATCATGGACAGTTTGTCTAACATAAGACTCATCAACGCCTTCTTTCTTCCAGCAAGTAATATTGTCACTATCAACAATTTTGGATGTTTGAGTGGCCCAAATTACAACAAAATCTGTGCAACTGTCGCATGCAAAGGGATTTCCTGACAAGGAAAAGTTGGTGGTGGAATTTTCACCCAAAGTGTTTAAAAATCCAATTGACGTCAAGTGGTTACTAGATAGGTCGATAAACTGTACTCTTTCCGGCAAATCTTTAAATATACATTAAAAGGGAAATATAAGTATAAAAATGTAAATCTCCATCATTGGTGGTTTTATTTTTTTTACCAGTAAAAAAAGTAAAATCCATGCGGCTTATATTGTTTCCAGAAAAGTCGAGGGCAATTTTCCATGTATTAAATTGGGGTTGGGAAGACCAGTTAAATACCGGAAGGTCAGAAGTGGTAAGGTGGGAATTTGAGCAGTTGACAAGAATTACAGTATCAGAGGGACGTTGCCAACATGAGCATTTATCTGCGAGACATTGGGATTGTTCCAGATGGCATAATAATTGTTTATCTTCAACTAAAGAAAGTATTTAGATATCATCATCAGTATTATTATTATAAAAAATAAAACTATATATATAAGCAGTTAGATCATCTCACCTTTAGAAAGGGGAATGTCAAGTAAATTTTGAGGACCTTTGCAAGCTAAATGGTCAAAAACAAGCCGATGAGATTTTACTGGAAAGTTCTTGACTAAGAATGCCCAACAATCACAAAAAATTGGGTTTCCATCAATGTAAACATTTGTGGTTGAAGAATGTTCTTGGTATTGGAACATCCAATGATTTCTTAGATTAAAACGAGTTATATCGTTATTTGTTAAATTAAGTTGGAGATTTCTGCAAAATAAATAGCCAATGTAAACATATAATTAGTTAAGTCTAATCAAGTGTTTTTTTGCTAAGTTTGTATTTACATGTTAGTTATAAATTGCAAATCCTGTGCAGTAATTTCTTTTATTCGGTTGTGGCTCAAATCTAATGATTCAAGTGAAGCAAATGTATTTCTCCAATCATCATATATCATGTCAAAACTGTTGTATGACAAATTAAGATATCGTAAGCGAACGCATTTGTTGATAAAAGAGTATCCAGAGAAGGAACCTAAACCATCCAGATCGGGAACATGGCTAAAAGGAGAATTGGAACGCGAAATGTTGTTGTGAGACAAATCAAGCCTTTGAAGATATCCTTGATTATCAAACGCATTGTAGTCCACGTCGTCAATCTGTAAATATATTTGAGAAATAAATAAATAAGCACACTCCAGCTAAATTCTTGTTATCGACCATTGTAAATGCATCCGCTTAGCCAATCATATTTGTTTGCTCATAAAAAGTGGTTTTTATTGTGGTAAAAAGTTGTAAAAACTGAAATATTATCATGATTCGTAGGGTACAAAATTCAAGATTCAAGTTATTCTTTTAAAATCCTGAACAGAATACTTATTAAGATACTTAAGGTAAAAATTAGCAGACCTTTGACAATTTTCTTTTATTCCAAAAAACGATGATGGTTGGTGAAAAACATTGCGCAATCAATTGGTTTATAAAATGATTCATGAAATATATTATTGTGCTAAACTGAAATCAATCAATTGCAGACCTTGAACTTTATCAAACTGAATAATAAAAAATGCAAACGAAGGTGTTTTAGTTTATATGTATTTTACATTGGCGAATCGCGAATTGCGATACAAATTCTTCTTATTATTAAGCTATTTAAGCAAACTTTGATATTAGCCGTTAAATTATTATTTAAATAGTTGTTACCTGATTATTAGATATGGATAAATCTGTTAATTTTGGAAGATGAACAAATGCAGTTTTTGGTAGTCTTGAAATTTTGTTTTTTCCAAGCTGCAAAATTTCCAAATAAGGGCTACGAATTTCCACTAGTTCAGAAATATCATTCTCCGATAGGTCCAACATAGTAATTGTAGATATTTGAGTGAAAAACTCTTTCGTAAGATTCTGTATGCGATTTCTTGAAAGGTCAACAATTTTGATGCTTGGAACATTTCTTATTCGGGGTAATACATTGAGTTTACTTGCAATTGCCGTAATTTTAGCCAAACTGGGTAGATTTTCAATAGTAATTGGCTGCTGTTCAACTCTTATTCCATTTATAAATAAGTTGGTGAGCTTTGGAAGATTTTTAAAAGTCGGAAAGTCTTTGAACTGAACACGATTTAACCACAATTCCGTCAGATTAACGAGATTATCAAAGCACTCTGGGTCTGAATTTTTAAGTGGAGCATTTTCCAAGTTAAGAAATTGCAGATTAGTTAAGCCCAATAACGATTCTTTAGTCAAATGTGCAAGTTTCACTCCAGACAACTCTAAAAATTCCACTGATGAGGGAAATGTATTTGGTGGAATAGATTCAATTTGATTGTGGGAAAGAACGATTCGTTTTAGCTTTGTGTTGCTGGAAAATGAGTTTGGCTTTAATATTTTTATTCTGTTGCTTCTCACATTAACTTCAACCAAATTTGGGGCTAAAGCTAAATCGGGTAATTCTTCCAATTGATTCTGACTGAGATTCAAGGTATCCAAATTAGGAAATTCAGAAACATATTCATCGGGAATGGTGATATTTTCACTATATTGTAATGTAAAGCGTTGAATGTACTCTGAAGAAATGTTTATTCGATTAAGAAGATTTTTTAAAGCCTGCGGATGAAAAAAAATAAGAATTGTTTGACTTTTTTTGTTCTTAAAAATAACTTACATTAGGAATTGCAGGACACCTATTAAATGATAATTTTGTGACTTTTGCTGATATTTTATCTTCTGACAAATCAACCCCTTCTATTAGTTCCCATTGGAAGGTAGGTTGTTCGAAAAAGTTGCATGTGACTTGTAAAAAGGCTTCATCTGGATTTCTATTATTTGTAACTGCAACATATTTTTTAATGCATAAGAATCGACATTATTTCGACAGATCTTGTCAACAAATCTTACTTATTTGTAATACTTACGTTTTAGTTGGATGGGATAAACATTAGCTCGTTTTGGACAATCGATAGAATAAACGTCTAATTTGCTACACTCACAATTTCCTGATTGTTGAACATGCTCACAGTCAATGTATAAAGGTTTTACCCCACAAATTAAAAAACTTAACACTAATATCACAGATAACAAGAGGGCTTTAGAATTTGAAGAATTATGGCCATGAACCACACTTCTTTTTACCAATCTGCAGTCCCACTCCATTTTGATAATTTCAACTGAAAACTATTTTATTTAAAATATTGATCATATCTCGAATTTGTTTTTATTACTACCAATTTTAACGAACGATTTAACTTGATAGCTATAAGATTTATAAGTTGATTTGTTCAAAACAAAATCATACAGGAGGATACTGGTTTCACGCAAAAGTTGTTGAAAATTCTGCTCCAAAGTCACAAACCAAATTTCCTTTGACCACAAATTAGCATTTTCTTTACTTGCATTCAACAATTTGTTGTGTGAATACAGACACAAATATTGTAGTGGTATTAGGTGAATTGTTACATCTTTCCTGGAAAATTACTCATTCTCATTAGATATATGTGCTAGACACTGCTTTGGTTCTATCTCATTCTTGCAACAAGCAAAGTTTTAGCATCACTTTAAAATCCACCACATATCATTAAATCACATACTAATATGTAATTATGGCTGAAAGTTATGGCTATATTAAAATAATTAAAACTGGTGAATGGTAATTAAAACAAGAATTTCAGTGATTGTAGATTTAATTCCAGTTTTCCATGATCTCCAGTAAGGCAGCTAAAGATTATAGCTTTTCAAAGAGTTGGTCCAACCAAGGTATTAAACTGAGTTTGAAGATCCAGAAAAAATAATGCCTCACTCCACATCGCAGTTTCGGTTATCTGATTAACAGTTTCCGCTAGTGAAAAATTGCTGATGTATATTTGTAACTGCGGTTGTTGTTTACATATTGATGGAGCCCTGGTATCCTTCTTTTTGTTATTTTTTTAAATTTCAATAACAAGACGGATAACTCATTAAAATGTGGACTTTGCTTGCTTCTCAATAAATGACTTGTTGAACAAAACACAATAATAAACTGGTTTGGGTTAAAGAGTTGCAGTACTTTGACTATGGTTTCCTAAACACTGACTTATGTATTGTGTAGGAATTTTGCGATTGTTGTAAGTATGACGCACACTCAATTATCATGAGGTGGTTAAAAGGATGAGCTCTGTTCCTGTGGCGTCTATTGCTTTTGTAATAATTGTTTAGAGGTCTGGTGTACTCACAACTCTGCACTTTTAAATGCTATCAATCCAAGTAAAATTTAGTTTAAATTCCAAGTTTTGCTATTAGTTCTCAACCTTTGTAAAGTATACATGTAGATTTGGGCTGACTTTATTATTCGACTGTGCCTGCGAAATTGCTGTACAGCTCTGAGATATTTAATATTGAAATGAAAATGGTTATGTTTTTGTCCTGAATGCGTGAGTAGCTTAGTTAGTTAGTTTAGCTTATTTAGTATCTCTGCATATTACAACTACCTCTCTAATGGTTGGATAAAGCATTTTAGTATTCCTTTTCTAACCTAACCTACCTACGTAATAAATAGGCAAGCTCAACTAAAATCTAACTATGACAGAAACTTTCACATTATACATCAAACACGATCGTTCAGTTCCTCTGGGATTGCTGACCATAACCACTATGGATTTGATCGTATAATAATGATTCGCGAAGGCGAGCAAGTGCTTTACCAGAAGAATATGTTAAATACGATCTTAAATACTTTTCATATTGGTGGTCGTAATTTAAGACTTATGCAAGACACACATAAAGTGTATTTATTAAAAGACACAGGACACAACAGTAGTAATCTTTGTTTACGTTTCTCTATACCCCACTAATTATGATGCATTTATGTGTTAATTTGTACAGGGCAAATGGCAAGTTAATGTTAAACATTGCATCAAACCTGGACTTTTAAATTATTGTTTTATGGAGGCTATGCTAAAAAAATTAGCGTGCGTGATAATTTTTTTTTGTTTTGTTAAATAGGCAATTTATTATTATATCCTTCAACAATGAGTTCAACAGGATCCTTTTCAGCCGGACATTGCCAAAGTTGATCTCAGTCACTTGCAACCTTTTTTAAAATAACGAACTGTATACAATTTCTAATTTTGCATCAATCTGCGATTTTATGCAATTTTCTTTTAACAGCATATTTATAAGAATTTACGAGCTTGTTTGAAAAGATTCACTCCGTTGCCTACCTTGAATTTGACTTGGCGTTTTTTTTTACTAAAAATTACATAGTCCAGAACCTTTTTGAGTAAAATTATCTCTCCCCAAAAACAAAGTCAAAAAGTAAACCCTGATACTTTTATCACTTTATTGTTCACTTAAAATTGTTCATCTATCTTTGTTGCTGGTCAATTAACAAAAGCAAGATGCTAGTCGAACTCCAACCTGCTGTCATAAAATAGGTCTAAATATATATGACATAATAAGTCCTTAGTTTAGTTGATTTGAAAATTCTGGTCTGCCCTGATCCTGGGACTACTTACTGAGAAATGTCTTTTGTAAATCATGTATAAAATGCATTACTGCATCATAGACCTTAAAGGATTATGACAGTGCACATTTTTTGACTTTGTTTTTACAATTTGTCTTTGTCTATACCTTTTAGTTTTAATTGCTCCAAAGAGAATACACGGGCAGGTATGAATAAAAGCCAGTCAGTAATGAATTACCAAGCAAGCTAAAACCAAGACCAAATATGCCTTCTTCCATGAAATGAATAAGATGTACTTTCAAATGTAAAGAAAAAGCTGGATACAACAAACAAAGATCCCAAAGTCCAGTCAATGCACAAAACAACTTTAACAAGTTTCTTGTTGAGATTTACATGCTTCGGTTGCTCAACACTTTTTCTAAGTATTGGATGAAGGACAAATCTCAACCCCTCAAGCATTTATCGCATTATCACTCTTTCTAAATACTTTTGCGCACTCAGACTGGAAGATTTTTCACCAAACATTTTATACGAAATCAATGAAGTATCTATTTTGAATATAAGAATTTCTAGCACAATACATTTTTAGTTATTTATTCAACTATAATAATTATAATTTTATTATTAGGTTAAGTAACACTGACCCAACACTCTAATAAATAGTTATATGGGGATTTTTAAGAAGCTGCTAAATATATATTATCGTTATTTACATGTAAATTATAATACATAATGGAAATCCCAAATCTTTTGATCATCAAATGAAATACGCATTCTTCTAGTAAATAGAATAACAGGCAATGGCAACAAAATGTCAATTTCCAGTCAATTTTAACCTCTCTTTCCCTGCACGATTACTGCATATATAACACAGTTGGCCGTGTGAATTTTGAAGAAGATGAGTAATTAATTATCAGGCTTGGCTTAGTATGATTGTATTTTTATATTAATTTAGTCATTTTGATAAATCGGATTATTCAGAAAATGTACAGAATTTCAATGAATGGCAAAATATTGTCATTTTATCACATGGATTGAAAATGTAAAATTGTGAAATATTATTTTAATAAAAAAAATCTATTCATGCATATGACTTGCATAAACCTTGCTTTGAATAAATAGAATTGTGAATGTCGTGAAGAATAATTGTGCTAATTGCAGATTTTATTTTTTGTACCCGTAATTTTGTACTTTATATTTGTATATAAGTAGTTGCTAAATTTTAACAATTTGAAGAATGAAGCTTCTTTTGCATGCAACTTTGGGTAACTTATTTGGAATCAATATGTGTAGGACATCTGCAGGTTTCTATATGCAGAATCTTTAAAAACAGTTGATACTTCTTCATTGTTCCATAGGTTTACAATTCGTAAATTGAAAAATTGTGTAAGTATGATAAAAGTGCATACAAAATGTCTAATGAATCAAGTGCCAAAAGGAAAGCAGTAAGATTTCTTTCAAACTTTTATGGAATTTTTTGTAACACATTTATTTCAATATATAGGATGATACTGAAGAAGATTTGGAAAAAAGAAATTGGAAACCATTTGCTCAAATATATGACCCTGTAAAAATTGGTAGTATAAATGGCATTGGTAATTTTCCTCATGACAAGGCCATAACTCGAGCAATATATTCCAAATATGTCCCCACAAGAGATAAAGTACCCGAACAAGATGTTTTACGAAAAACGCTAATTATTGCTCAACTAGCTCCCCATGTCGCAGAAGAGGAATTAGAACGGCTTTTTTCTAAATACGGAAAAGTCATTAGAGTGAAAGTTATAAGGGATTTAGTCACAAAACGTTCAAAAGGCTATTGCTTTGTAGAGTTTGAAAGATCAAGGTATGCAGAGCGAGCATATGACGATGGAAAGAATATAGTTTTAGGGGGACACAATTTAATTCTGGATAAAGCAATATCTAGATCTCTTCAAGGATGGAAGCCAAGAAGATTCGGAGGAGGATTCGGAGGCAGCAAAAACTCTGGTCAACTTAGATTTGGATGTAAAGCTAGACCGTGGCTAAGACCTATTTTTAAAAGTGAACGTAAACGATTTATAATGAAAAGAACTTAATCTTTATTTTGTTATTAATATTATATACTAAAAGAAAATTCATAACGGAAATAAAAAATCCAACAAAAATGTTACTCTATCTTTGACTAAATTCACTCATGATAAAATTATTCAAGATCTTTTAAAATTTGCTGTTGTCCATGTCCACTACTTTAGATCTCGTCGGAGCGTAGTTTCTTGGCTGAGTTCCAATTGTCACGGGTTCCGATCGGAACCCTTGAAAATGGGATATTCTGTGAAGATTTGATGCCTTTTTACGAAGGTGTCTTTCTTTGTACAATTTTGTAACGCAAATTATGACAGCAATTAAAACAATAGATAAAATTGCCACAATAATTAATACATAACGAATTTCATCTGCTATCGTATCTTCCGTGCAGACTCGACTGCGTACAAGTTCTTGAAACGTCATAATTTCAGTTGAGTTGGTGTCATCATCTTTCATAATGATGCAAGTGACATTGTGGATATCCACAATCCTTCTAAAGTTTTTCCACCAAATCTTCTGAAATTTACACCCGCAGGTAAATTGGTTTAAGGATAAAGCAAATTTTGTTTGATTGTTGGTCGGAGGGACACTGGATAAAAAGTCAATAGACCTTAAACTAGATTGTGTGAGATTTATCAGTCTTATTTGAGAGATGAGACCTGAAAATATATAGCATTGTTGAAATATATTGTTATCAACATTTTCATATTTTCACCTTTCATTGAGGATTCATTAATAGTAACAACTTTCTTTGATGATAGATCCATTTCAAATTCCAATGGTTCATAAATATCGCTAAGATTTTTTAAAGACAACTTTTCTTCCGATGACAAAAAATTAAGGCCGTTGCAATCCATTTTTATCAAACTTTCTGAAGGTAGCTCCCAGCAAGAGCATTCTTGGGGACATGGTTCAGCTAAAATACATTTCAGGTCCTTTGCCGGTACTGCAAAATGGTTTACACCATAATTTTACAAAAAATAAATAAATAACCTCGATTCAAATGCGAGCAAACCTTCTGCAAATTTTCTTCCTTCTAAATAATCAGGAGATGCACATCTTAAATCTGAATATTGAAGATGATATGATCTCACATTAAACTTTTTGAAAGCAATTGCTTGACAGTCACAATGCAGTGGATTTCCATCCAGTAAGACAACAATATTTTTATTTTCCAGCGGCTCAAGCAAAAGTTCTGCAAAGTCCATATCGATATCTTTTATATCGTTGTGTCTGAGATCAAGTCTCACATCCCTGTAGATTATCCGTTAAAACCATATTTCATCCTACTTAATAAATTAATAGTAAATGACAATTCCATAATCAACTTACTGAGAAACAAAGTAAAGATCTCGAGGATGCAATGAACGAATTTTGTTGTAGCTTAAATCCAAATTTTTTAGGTTCATGGGTGCAAAAGTCCAGTCCATAAATATTTTTTTAATCAAATTGTTCCTTAGATTTACTCTTTCAACTCTTGTGAGATATTGCAAGGGACTTTGATTTTGCTGGTGTATTTCATATTTTTCCCCTTCAACTGATTCGTAGGAAGTTGTCGGAATTTCAGTTGTTGACATTATTGTTGTCATCATGTCATATTGACCAAATCCAGATTGACGTGCTAATAAAGTTGGAGTAGTTGTTTCAAATGATATTTTGTTATTTGACAAGTCAAGAATTGTTAGAGACTCCAGATTTTCAAATGTTTTGGGATGAATGTATTCAATCTAAAAAATTTACAAACAAATCACGTTTTAAAATTTTTAAGTTAATTAAATGGTAAATTTCCATCATTAGTATAATTACAATCGTGGAAAATTATTTTTTTCTCCTTACAAACGTGCATTAAATTAGATAAAAGCGTGTGTCATTATAGAATATAACATAATTGCTTACCTTATTAGTACTCAAAATGAGAACACGCAAAAGTTTCAAATGTTTAAAATAATGTTGGTCAAGTATTCTCACAAAGTTATTACTCAAATCCAAGTAGCTTATTAGAGGGGCATCAATCTCGCTTAGTTCAGAAATTGAATTTTGACTGATATCAGCATGCATAAGACGAGGAGTATTTCGAAATATGCCATCAGGAATTGATCTCAATTGATTTTTGCTGAGAACTAAATCCGTCAGAGATGGTAAATATCCAAGCCACGATAAAGATTGTAGATCATCGTTAATCAAAATGAGCTTTTTGAGAGCAAACAAATCCCCAATTAGCTCTTCTTCATTTCCTCCCAGAGGTAAATCTTCATTTCGTGCCATAATTTCATCTCCACTAATTACTTGGCTTCCATTGTCAGCAAAAGGAGTGGTACTTGTATAATAATTTGTATTTTCGGTCTCAGATTCCGTAGTCATGTCTAAGCCATCTGGTGACAGCGTGGAAGTAATTAATGTTGAAGAAGAAAACAAGCTATATGAAATTGACAAGTTGGCTAATTTAGGCAAATGCTTTAACATTGGAAGAGAAAAGAGTTTAGAGTAATCAAGGCTAAGTTCCGTGAGATTTTTTAGATTCATAAATGCTCCAATTTCTACATGTTCTAATGGATTGTTGTTTAAATATAAAACTTGAAGACGATCGAGATTAGCCAGAGAATCGTTGGTTATTGTTGTAATACGATTATCCACTAAATCCAGAAATATTAATGAGCTAGGAAAAATTGCCAGGTTTAATTGCGTTAATAGATTTCCTCCTAAACGAATTTGTTCAAGGTTGGGATTTCCAGAAAATGTCCCATTGGGAATATCATTCAAGTTATTTCCACGCAGATTGAGATTTACGAGATATTTCAGATCTTCAAATCTGGGCAATGACGATAATTTGTTATTTCGTAAATCCACCAGCTCCAAATTTTTGAAGGTTTGAAGAAAATCTAACGGAAATGTGACATTTTCTCTCCAAGTCTGATATGAGAAACTATGTATATCTTCGGGGTCTAGTTTCATTTGGTATAAAAAGTTTTGAAGATCCTGTGAAAAATGACTATATAAATACATGTTTGTTTTACCATAATAAAATTGAAAGCATTTTTAGCCCGAGTCAGGGCTTATGTAACCATCGTGTCCGTCTGTCTGTCCGTCTGTCCGAAACACGATAGGGGCCAAACGGCTTAACCGATCGCCCCCAAATTTTGCACA
>JAQIXN010001658.1:0-16359 GCA_034698145.1 Proisotoma minuta
GTCTATGCACAATACGGAGAGACATATTCCGGCTCACAGCCGAGGTTAACGTTGAGAGCCCAGTAATAGGGCACAATGCATAGAAACTTTGTAGACCGAGTACGGTGAGACAACTCACCATACCGGGATACAACGTTGACTAACTCACCACTACTTAACCCCAGATAACCTCGTTTGCAGAGATAACTCAAAGTCAAACAGCCTCTTATCAAAACTGTCTGGAAGCTGGCAAGTTGAGACAAGTCATTATTTAAAGATCCATTACATTACAACGATCCTCAACTTTAGAGTGCAAAGAGTGTAACTTTAAGGGAAACTTCCGATGTAAGAATTAAAAATCTTATTTCTCACTCACTCAATAATGGCTTTTCTGTAAAAATGTGTTTAGTTCCACAATAGAGCTTCAAGATAGGAATGGTCTGTGGTAAGGAAGAGGATGGCGTCGTCGACATGGTCATGGACGGAAATGGAGAGACGGACACTTATCCAGCCCCCAAGCCCCAAGTCCTTATTCTCGATTTAGGCTCTCAGTATTCAAAGCTCATTGATAGGAAGGTCAGAGAACTAAAAATTCACTCCGAAATTTACCCCATTAACGTCGCAGCTGAAGAAGTGGCCAAATCTGGAGCAAAGTTTGTCCAATTTTAATGAATATACATTTTACTTGGATGAGTGTTAAGTATTAATTTTAATTTCAGAGCGTTGATTCTCACCGGAGGACCTAAATCAGTGTATGATGACGATGCTCCTCCTTATGATAGCAGGATATTTAAAATGGGGCTTCCAATTCTTGGAATTTGTTATGGCATGCAGATAATAAACAAGGAATATGGAGGATCGGTAGTTAAAAAAGCCGCAAGGGAAGACGGACAGTATATCGTCGATCTAGAAAATCGAAGTGCTATTTTTAAGTAAGATATCCGATTGATGTTGAAAAGTTTCTTTAAATTTATATTTTGCAATTTATTTTTAGGGGATTAGACAGAAAGCAGACTGTCCTTTTAACGCATGGCGATAGTATTGAAAGAGTTGGACAGGGTTTAGTAGTAATTGGGAATTCAGGAGACATAATTACTGCAATATCTAATGAAGGATTGAAAATATTTGGGCTTCAATTTCATCCGGAAGTTGATTTAACTCTGGAAGGAAGAGCAATCCTTAAAAATTTTCTCTACGACATTTCAAATCTTCCTCCAACTTACACTCTCCGTTCTAGGGAACAACAGTGCATTGAGTATATACAGGAATCAGTGAAAAACAAAAAAGTTGTAATGCTTTTGAGTGGCGGCGTTGATTCGACAGTTTGTGCAGCCTTGCTGAAGAGATCGCTTAGAGAAGACCAGATAATTGCCGTTCATGTTGATAATGGATTTTTGAGGAAAAATGAAAGTGATGCTGTTGAACAGTCTCTAGTAAAACTAGGTCTCAAAATTCAAGGTAAATATGCCCCTTAATATGGAACATTGAAAATAGATTCGAGTTTGTGTTGAATTAACCGTGATCAACTATTTAGTTATTAGAGCCGAACATCTTTTTTACCTTGGCACAACCAATATTCCAATTGACCCAACAATCAGTCCTCTTAAAGCTGTCCCTACAAAACAGCTCGCATTTGTTACTGACCCTGAAGAAAAGCGCAAAATTATAGGTGACGTTTTCATGCAGGTACACATTAATATATTTTAATGCCTTTTTTAAGTTGTATTCTAAATTATTAATTTCAAAAAGGTTGCTGACAATGTGGTATCATCCCTACATTTGAATCCAGAAAATGTTCTCTTGGGACAAGGGACGTTGAGGCCGGATCTTATTGAATCATCTTCAGCTTTAGTTTCCGGGATGGCTGACACCATAAAAACTCACCATAATGACTCTGGTTTAGTTCGAGAGTTACGTGAGCTAGGCCGTGTCGTGGAACCGCTGAAAGAGTTTCATAAAGACGAGGTAATGGCGATAAAATGTCTTAAAAAAATGAAAAAGTATACTTTAATCATTAAAGTTTAATGGGAGAGCAGAAGAAAGAAATTTTGGTAGCAAATGATTTCTTTTGATACACTCTTCCTATATTAAAAATTATTATATACTGGATGGCGAACAACCCTTTACACTTAAGTTTGTTTATTGGGCTACAGTTATCCATACATTTTTCTTTTAAAAATAGCTAATTATTATAATTTGTTTAAAAAGGTATTATTAATTATTGTCATTTTACAAATATCTTAGGTTCGCCAGTTGGGAAGAGACCTTGGTCTTTTACCGGAACTTGTAGATCGGCATCCTTTCCCAGGCCCTGGTTTAGCAATTCGTGTAATTTGTGCACAGGTGAATTAAAAACAGAAAAAATAGTTAAATAGTAATAAGAGTTAATGTTTTTCTTGCTTTGTTCAGGAACCTTATATGGAAAGTGACTTTGCTGAAACTCAAGTTCTGGTTAGATTAATTGTAGAGTATCATAGCATGTTACAAAAGGTAGATTTTTTTTTATTTTTGAGAAACATACAATTTCAATTAACATATTGTTTCTAATATTTTTAGAGTCACGCTTTGTTAAACCGAGTTGATAATGTGTGTTCAACAGAAGAAAAGCAAAAGTTGATTGCTATATCATGTCGTCAAAATTTAAGGTCTACTTTGCTACCTATAAGAAGCGTTGGGGTTCAAGGTGACAAACGCTCGTACTCATATGTCGCTGCAATATCCTGTGATGGACAACCTCAATGGGATGAACTATTATTTCTAGCTAGAATTATTCCCAAGGTAGGTATTTACTTGCAACAAGATGCACTTAAATGGAATAAAGCCACATGAAATGACCCTAACACAAATATTCCTATCTGTTGTAGGTTTGTCACTCTGTAAACCGAGTCTGCCATTTATTTGGAGAGGTCGCAAAAGAACCAATTACTGAAATCACTCCTACTTTATTGACACCTGATGTTCTTACAACTTTGCGTCAATGCGATTATTTAGCCCACAGGGTAATCTAATTTGATTAACATTTTAACGGTTTTATTGATTCTTTAATTTGTCAATTTATTTAGATATTGCAAGACTCGGGCTACATGCATAAAGTTAGCCAGATGCCAATTGTTTTAATCCCAATTCACTTTGAACGTGGGCCACTGAACCGCAATTCTTGTCAACGATCAGTTGTCATTAGACCGTTTGTTACAAATGATTTTATGACTGGAATACCTGCCATCCCAGGAAAGCACATCCCCGTCGATGTAGTTAATAGGATGTGGCAGCAAATTCAAAATGTTTCCGGCATCTCTAGAATTTTGTACGATTTGACATCAAAACCTCCAGGAACAACAGAATGGGAATAATGATTATCAAAATGAGATATGCTATGTTGCACTTTAATTTTTGGTGCCCAAAAGAAAAGTTCCAGTAATTTGTGTTATTTGGAAATTTTGATTTCAAATTAAAATTTGTAAAAAGTTATTTGATTTTGTTGGAAAATCCAATGTTTCCTTTCTTACGACTGCTAAAGTTGAAAAGACTATGCAAACCTTAATAACCCTAAATTGTTTAAATTGAAGTAACTGGCTTTACAATGCATGATTGTGGAATCCACAAGCAAATAAATCAACATTCACTGCGACAACGTTTTTGTCTTTATTATATGTCACCATTCAGCTCAAAAAATAATTAAATACCACAACATTTGCTATTTTCATCTTGAGATACCTCCTCATCTTTTTTCATTATTGTTTTTGTTTCCAAACTTGCTATCTAATTTCCAATTATATTACATACAGCCTTGTTGTCTCAATCAGTGCTGATTAAGCCAAGAAAGGTGAAAGCATTGTTGTGCATAGATTATTAACATTAGACGGATGAAACTTTACACAATACTGGTTTTCGAAATTGGAATATGGTTAGATTTTTTATTAAAAATTTAATAAACAAACTTGTGACGAAGCAGCTTTGAGAGTAACTTATTTTCTCTCCACTCTGCCATTTTTTTTACGTTGGAGGAGGAAGTTGAGACAAATTTCTCCCAAACACAATCAGAAAATGGATTGACTTGAGTCGTTGGAGGAAAACGGGGAACATTCTATCTTGAGACATCTTTCAGCCAACTTTCCTCCATTCGTCTCATCTTGCCTCAAAATAACTTTGGTTTCCTCTTACAATTCAACAAATTACACAGCGATACAAGTATTCAGTTGGCATTTCTTGAGCTCTGCTCTCGGATTGCATAAAAGTTCAGCCAACCGAAACGTTTCTGCGAGTTAAACAATAGATAAAAGTATCAAATTCGCTGGCCAATTACTTGACCTTGTCAACAATCGTCGTATCTTAATATTAGCCACACATAATAACATTTTCGAGCAAATAACATCAACATCTTAGTTTTTCACCGAATTTCTTTTAGCCCAGTTTAATTTGACTTCCCATTTTAGTTGAAAAGCTAAAGAAAAAATTGCAAATCTCTCTGTACTAAGTACAATAAAATGGATTCCAATGAAGAGTACGGAATTGAAGCATGCCTAAAATTGCATATAAGCTCGACAGCCCCATTCGAAAATGAACAAAATATTTCAGAAAGTCAAGGTAAGCAATGTATTTTTATTTTAGCTTTCATATCAAACTGACCCAAATCTTTCATAATTATTAGAATTATAGAATATGTTAAGATTAAGGTTTATCATTAGTAATTTGATCTGGATGCCAAAAATAATTCAATTTCGCTTCAATTTAGGTGAAAATATTTTTCTTATCTAGTGACTATCCCATCTTCATTCTGAAATTAATTTGCATTAAATCAAACGTCAAGATTTTCAAATTTTGTATTGCAAGTTAACTACATCTAGATTGCAGGACATACACATTTATGGATCAATACTTAAACTATAATAAACTTAACTTTGATCTAGTGAGAATTTCTCACTGAGAAAGCCAGAAAATGATACATAATGTCGAAACTGAAATAGACTCTCAGCTTTGTCATCCAATTAAAATTTATGAGAAATTCGAGGATATAGAACAACCTGACCCATTACATTAGCATTATTAGCAATTCGGAAGAAGAAAAGGGAACTGAAACAATATCAATAATTCCTAGAACAAACCGCAATTATATGTATTTTTGATTCGGCTGTCATAAACTTGTTAAATTCACTCGACAGTCTGACAAAGTAGTTAATAGAAGAGTAAATGTAAAAGCGCTGGAAATGTATACGGAAAACTAATACAAATCATTAGTTACAAAACTTTGGAATGTTTTAAAAGACTAATGACGATTATTCAAAATGTTAATAAAAGCATGGAAGCATTTGGACAAGAAAAGTTGCTCCATTAGACAACAAAAATTGTCTAGCAATTGATCAGCAAAACATTTTTAAAAATGCAAATTTCGGAAGAATTGTAAGATAGAATTACATGGTGTCTCAAGTCTCAAACTATACAATCGTAATCCAACTTTTTAGCTTTATAATATTGCAATAATTGATTTCCCAGGCACAAGTCGTGTTTGCCATTTATATTGGCACAATCCATTATATCAAACATTATTGTTTTAAATGAACCAATATTCCAAGTGATTATAGCTTCGTTAATTTATTATTAACCGATCAATTTATTAAAGTCATTTTCTTTAATTATGTAAAGCTTACTGTGGGGTGGCTTGGGATGGGTTTAATTGGTGAGAAACTGTATAACACTATGAATAATTAACATAAAACTGAAATTAAATATTAAGTTGGAAATCTACACCATCGGGACAAATTGCATTTACAACTTGTCCTATAATTAAAGGATCAGATTCAACACGTATGTTTTATATTGTCAATGTCATAATTTTTGTATACGTATTTGGAACTTTAGGAATTAAATTACAAATGTTGTTGCAAACAGGTCAAGCGTTTAGAAAATGTGGAGATTCGGGAAAATGGCTAAACCGTGAAGGAGTTCCAAGCGATAATGGTTGGTCTAATTACACCGACTGTTTCACTCCAGAGATCAGAGAAATTATGAGACGACTTGGGTCTCAGGATGAAGCTCAGGTAAAACTCCATAACAAAACATCATTTCATAAGCATTAAATTCGTGTTATTTCAATTGGAGTGACGGCATAATGTTTGAATCAAACAGTTGGGTTAATAATTAAGTGTGGTGACAACTCGATTTGCCCAAATAGTCGTCAACTTTTGCTACCAGCTTAGATATATGGTTTACTAGTCACATGTTTATTAGCGTGCTTTACACAAAGAAGCCAAAATTTTGCATCAAAACGTACTATTGCTTATTTTAACTTGGAATTGAATCAAATTAAACTTTCAATTAAGCATAGCATATCAAAATAGCATCAAGGTATGTATGTCAAATACTGATTTTATGAAGTCTACAAGTCGCAACTTTTCGAAGAAGAAAGTGAGAAACACTAAAAGTATTAAAACAATAGAGCTAATAAGGGTACAGAAGCTGAAGCTTTAAATAACCTTTTTGGAAATTTAAGAGTCTGTTAAACCGTCATGCTATTTTTCGAAATTCTGAGTAGCTGGATTATTAGATGAAATTGTGTGTCTTTATATCGCTAGAAAAAACTGGATATTGCCGTAAATACGAGAATCCTAGAACTTGTTGGATTATCTCTCTCCCTCATAGCCCTTTTACTTTCCCTTGTCATCTTCTTCAAGTTCAGGTACCTTATATAAAGCTGCATTGTTTGAATGCCTAATTGGCAAAGTTTAATTGTATATTTCTGTGTAGAACATTGCGAAACAGCAGAACACGTTTGCATAAAAATTTGTTCATTGCAATGGTAATCCAAGTGGCCATCAGATTGACGTTGTATATAGATCAAGCCATAACAAGATCAAGTGGCAATCTTCATACCTCTGGAGGAAACTTATCAAGTCAAGGAAGTCTCCGAGGGATCGATAACACTGTAAATTGTTCTAACACTTATAAATGCTAAATATTAACATTTGGAAAATATATAGCCAATTTTATGCGAATCTGGATATGTTATGCTTGAATACGCAAGAACGGCAAGTTACAATTTTTTACATATTTTTTAAACAAAATAACGAGTAAATTTGATTTGAAATTAATAGTTTGATTTTTAAAATTTGAATAGGCAATGTTTATGTGGTGTTTTGTGGAAGGATTGTATCTGCACAACATGATTACAGTAACTGTATTTGAAGAAAAACTTTCTCCATTGATTTATTCTATTGTTGGATGGGTTTTGCCAATTCCTTTAACAATTGCTTGGGCCATAATTACGGCGTTAAATTATGGATCTACGACGTAAGAAATTGTCAAATGCTTAGAGAATATTGGTTTTATTTTGCGTCATTTCATTTTGCAGATGCTGGTGGGGATACAATTTTACCCTTTATTTCTGGATTCTTGAAGGGCCACGGATATCAGTACTTGTGTAAGCATATTTATTGGCACGCAAATCAACAGTTTATGCAATGCAATGATTCAAGTGCATTTTATAATTCTGAAATAATGCCACTGCCAATCTTTAAATTATCCTTCGAGTTTATCATATAAAGAGTAACTATATAATTAACAAATAAGCTCAAGTGTTTATCCGCCTTTCAAACACATCCACAATTTAATAAATAAATTATAATTGGTTGTGTTTTATACAAGCTAATACATTATCATAGCTTTAACGTCAGCA
Organism: Proisotoma minuta; assembly: GCA_034698145.1. Taxonomy (NCBI): domain Eukaryota; kingdom Metazoa; phylum Arthropoda; class Collembola; order Entomobryomorpha; family Isotomidae; genus Proisotoma; species Proisotoma minuta. The sequence goes on from JAQIXN010001658.1 coordinate 7,649, forward strand.
TCCATTAATTGAGTGGATGGCAAGCGCAGAAAGATTTATCAAAGAAAGTTAATTAGATTTCTAGTACTTTGTTTATATTATATCTTAATTCTTAATGAAAGTGGAATCAGTTTATTATATGTGATAATCTGACCAAATGTTAATATTACAGGGTGAATTTTGTATTTCTACTAAATATTCTCCGAGTACTGGTTACGAAACTTCAGAGATCTAATTCATCGGAAACTCAACAAGCAAGGTATCGTCATTCCTTTTGATAATATAATACGTTAAATATTATATGATTTTGCTCTCACGTATTCGTTCCAAATCAAAGATATTTTGATGTATGGATTTATGCTGTTATTGAAGATGAGATGAAACGTGAAAACAAATTATCAGCAATAATTAACAATTGTGTTCTCGTAGGAAAACACTGAAAGCTTTCGTTATTTTACTTCCGCTCTTGGGTCTTACAAACATCTTAAACATGGTCCACGCTCCTCTCGATACTCCCTGGATCTTTGCGATGTGGTCATATATCACTCATTTTTTGACTTCATTCCAAGGCTTCATCCTTTCATACTTGTACTGCTGCAGTAATGAAGAAGTAAGTCCATTTTTGGGCCTTGTCTTAATTTGTGGACAAATTGAATAGTATATTATTTTCGAATGTGAAGATGGTTGTTATACATAATCATAAAAGCTTGCTTTCTTTGATAAAATATTTTGCAAGGTTTAAATCTCAAATTCAACGAGCTATATATAAATACAGTTGAAATATTTTTTAGAAAAATTTCGACCAAAATAAATGGTCTCAATCACTCTAGTCAGTTAATTTAGATTTGTATACTGTGCAAACAGCAAAATAATCATTTCCATTGAATTTCTGTACAAAGTAGAATCGTTTGCATAACTCGTCAACTAAATAATTACACAGGCATGAAATGCAACATCAATTATTTTCCTCACGTTTTTTTTCTAATCCATTGATGTTGTTTGTATAATAAATATGCAATCGTCATAATGTTTATCCAGACGACTTGTAATCAACTCATTTATTTTCTCTTGATCAATCACAGGTTCAACTCACTCTCAAAAAATACTTTCAGTCAAAATTCGTGGGTCGTAATAAAGTCCGACTTCCCCGAAGTTCAATTAGAATGTCACTATTGAATCACACTGTAGTGGCCCAAGTTGAGGGCACTAGTCCAAGAAACAACAATCAAAACCATGAACATGGACTTCGAAATGGAACCGCAACTGACAGATTAATTCCAATCCATCAGGATAAAGCACAACTGACATTTAATCATTTGAAAGGGTTCAAAAGTAACTTATCCAATGTGGATGAGCTCAATTCTTCAGATAATTCTTCTAATGATGAGAAACTGTCTGGAATATTGTTATGCGAGGAGAAAGGAAAGCCTCTTTGTGAAGCTTGAAGAAAAGTACCAACAAACACTGAATTTGATGAATACAAATCCAATAATTCCAAAAGCTCTCAAATTCTGGAAATGAATGCCATTAGTACTGAGCTAGAAATTAATTATTTGCAATGCAACAGAGCATGAGTTGAACAAAAAAACTTTGTCTAATGAATATATTTATATAGATTATTGTCAGTCAGTGTTTTTTAGTTTTCCAATTATTGAAATCTTCCATTGTGTCCATATACTTAATTGTGCATAATTCCACTTTTCGTAAACTAACTTATGTAATTTTAAAATGATATTAATTAAAAAGAATAATTATGTAAATACTCAAACACGAATAAATCATTGAAAATATAATTATTTATTTTCGGTGTCTTCTAAAATTAATAAGCATATTATCATATTATTTATCTAATCAGTCATGGCTATGCAAATGTCTTTCTGCGTCGAAGAAGCTTGACTTTACAACAATATTCAAACTTTGCATCAACTCAAATAAATTAAGTCTTCTGTCTTTATTTTTGTCCACATAATTAATCAGTTCTTTTGCCTCTTTCTCCGAATGATGTAAACCTCTTGGGTCCATGTATCGCTACAATTAAAAAAAATATTAATAATAATTTAACGCACAGCATAAAATGCATACACATTTTCGCATGAAAATATAAAGAGAAAAGTGAAAGCAAGAGACCGAAAGCCATCTTGTGCGTTGAGTGAAAGTGGCAAGAGAGAAAATGAGTTTTTCCGACAATTCATTTGCTTTATGAGCGAGTGGTGGGGTCATTGATGGATTCCGGAATTGGAACCCCTCCGAAATTCGGAAGGAAGACTGAGGTAGAGTACACTGCCCGAGCTCCGCATATCCAAAATTCAGGGAATGGAATGTGGAATGTGGCTCCAGAATCAGTCCTGGCTTCTCTTTCTCTCCCTTCCATCTATTCTCTAAAAACCCTCACATTTCTCGGGGAATTCGCTTCTCCCTTTCTATCAGTATCAATTTGTTTCGGAATTTCTTTGCAATTTATCTCAGGCATCCCTTATGATATGTCAATGTCAATGACGAGACAGTTTTAGGTCTCAAAAGGACACCCTTCCATTTAGAAGAACAATTCAACAGATTTGAAAACTATGCAAAGTAAAAAGGTTACCCTGCTCTCTATCCCATATAAGTAATTTAAACATTTCAAGGTGATTGAATTTGAAAAGAATCTGACCTGCAAATTAACATTTAAACTTTGACAGGCTGTGGGAAAGGATTTTTAGTCTGAGGAGTGAAAATTGTATTGATGGTGACGGCATTCCCGGAAATTGAAGCTTTTAGGAATCAGTTGAGTAGAAAAATGTGGAGTGAAAGGAGTCCGGAGCAATTTCCTCACCGCTGCTAAAAGGAAGTGACTTAAAAGCAAGATTATATCCCACCCAGCAGCCATTAGAATTAGAAACACGTTTGTAAAGTGTGCAATGCATTACATTCATATGTTGCTTATCAATCTGCTCCTTTTCAGAGAGAAATGTGTGGAAATTTAATGAACTCAACTTTCACTTACCATCATCTCCATTCTGCTGATTTTCCCATTCCCGTCAGAATCTATTAAATGTTTATCCGTTTTATAAATGAGGTCCACACCTTCTGCCTCTTTGTACGTAGTTTCGAATTCATCTGTAGTAATAATTCCATCCCCGTCTAAATCTTCAAATGGCCAAAAATAATTTAAATCACTTTGTTTTTCAATGCAAACACTATTTCTAATTAATTACCAAAGGTGGAAAAAACATCTTGAACGTTTGAAAGTATTTTTGTTGGAGAAGCTTCAGGATGTTCAAATGCAAGGAACTCGTCAACAGTTAAATAATCAGGGTTATTAATTGCAGCTTCTGACCAACTTGCTTGGAGTCTAGCCAGCTCCACTATTATATTAATTTTTACAATTTTAGTTAACGTTATTTCTTAGTTAACTCCAATAATTTCATATACCCTTAATGACTTTTGGTAGTGATTGAAACGCTGGTGTCCTTTTGTTGTCGGTTATTATTCCCGATATGAGTTTACTAGCAAAGTAAAAGTTGAGAAATTCTTCCCACGTTACAATCCCTAAAAAGAAAGGACTCGTAAGATGAAGGTTCAATAAGCGAAGCAAAATGCTAATATTTATCTAGACCAAACAAAGGTAACAAAATAGTCTTTCTATCTAGGGAGTCAATAAAACTTATATTTCATTGAGCAAATATGTATAATCCGCAAAACAAATAGTATGCTAATAATATCGACAAAAAATACAGAAATGTAGCTTTTCTGCATGAGTAAAATAGATATACAAGTATATTACCGTTTTGTGGCTTTGTATCAATTCTAAAGTAATGATTAAAGTTTTCTTTCATAGCCTTTGAGAAATGGGCTGAAATCTCTTGATTAATCCACACCGCAAGTTCTTTCATATCCAATATGGAGTTTTTGTCTTTGTCAGCTCTGTAATTAAAATGCACAAATACTGAAATACTCTACTAGTAAATATTTATATTGAACATATACTGACAATAGGTGTAATACCTTTTAAAATGTTTTACCACTTTCTTTATGATAGTGGCATTTTCTACTACGAAAGGAATTGGACTATTTAAATTTGAAATGCTAAGCTCTTGCAAATGGTCTTTCTCGTAGTCTGCCACTCCCACAGGAACCATGTTATTGTTTGTTGTTGAATTCTCAAAACTAGAAAACGTAGTTGCAAGGGCAAATACTGCACACAAGATAAGAGCAAGTGCCCCAGTTTTTGATACTGTCAAAAGACGATTGGTCCCAGAAGAACATCTAAATTTCCATTTACGTTCCAACTGCCACAGAATATCGGTTAAATTCCGTAACATGTTTAGCTTAAATACCCCCAAGATGACTATGTATAATATTTTAGCTAATAGACCAGAAAACTTGGTCGGATGAATGTATAATCATGTTTTGCCGAATGATGACTGACTCTCAGAAGATGATATGTCAATTTTATGTTCTACAGAGTTGACTCCGTTACAATTGCATTCTTATGAAAAGATACATTTTCTATAATTTTTTTCACTAAATTCTCAAGTGCTTTCGGTTGATATATAAATAACAGTTGTGATTATACACGAATGCTGTCTCAACCTTAATGTTCTAATTTGTCTCATCCACGTCGTCTGCAAGCACTTGGATTGAGAAGCCGAGGTACTATTAAGAATATTAAAGTATAGCGTTACTAATGTTTAATGATAATTGTAGAAAAAAACTCAAAAAAGACGTTCTTTTGTTGCACTTTTATTTGCACTTTATAATCTGTGATACAGATTCTGTATTTCAGTTTAATAAATTTCTAGGAACAAAAGTCCACTATACTGATTGATCCGTAGCTCACAAACAACAAACTTGAAGTAAGATTTTATAAAATTTGGAAGTAGTAGTCAGCAGCGTTTGTAGAATGAATGCCATTAGTGAGTTATTAGCGTGCTGTAATGCACATCTTTATTATTTTTCTTGAGATGCATTTAACGGATGAGGAATCAAAGGAGGGCAGTCAATACAAAGTAATCCTAAAGTGCATTCTACTGTAACAGCCAAAAAGCAGGTCATTTCAAAAAATACCTTCACTTTTAGTTGAGCAAATATCTACTCTCAAAATACTATAACCATTTCTATATAACAAAATGGGAGATGAAGGAAGTAGCATTTTATTAATACATATATATACTAAAGCTATTTTATCTGTAAGGCTATAAATATAAATATATATTTTATAATTTCAAGTTGGTCAATATTCTTTGTATAGGATACAAAGAGCTTTATAAAATTAAGGGGAAAGTGAGACCGGTGTAGTTTTTAGATTTTTAGATTTTATTAAGGAATTGTTTCCTTTAAAATAAAAAATAAATCATATTGGATTTTGTTGATTATATTCAGTTTTATTGGTTAATCCTTAAAATTTACAGTACAATGAATCACTAATTGTTCAAAAAGGTGTATGAAGAACATTTAGGAACCGAATTTATACAATATTTATATCCCTTATCAAATATCAAGCTTAATTATTTTATTTTCCGTATGCCAAAAGATTCTCTTCAGGCTCACTCAACCTATTCTAATGACTCTCCACCGATGGAAAATATATATTCTCGAGATTGTTTTCCCTCATCACAATTTCATTGCTCCAAGCCGACCCAAAATGTTATACAAACAAATCTCTGCTTAGCACGTTTTACATCATAACTTTGAATCTTCTCTCAATTTAGTTCCAAGCATTTGGGTTTCCTCTGCCTTGCGTGGTCTACCTCTGTTCATTGAATTGAAATTGAATGGAACCCCATACAGCACACAGCAGACAATCTGCTTCTTCTGGACATAACAACATCCGTTTCCGTCCTGCTGCGGTTCGTAGACCGTGTTCATTGCATTTACATTGTAGCATTACTGAAAGGTAGCATAATGAAGAAAACAGAGATACTCATCAACCATGAAACCAAGGAGGATGTGAACCCAGCCATAGCTTTCAATTTCAAATGAATGTCCTGTCGAAAATAAAACTAAATGTCCACACATAAAAAAACTTCATTTGAAGAATTGCAACCCTGAGCAGAGGGGAACATAGATTTCAATTTCTGAGGAGAAAATAGAAAATAAACAGAAATGTTGAAACGACTATTTATAATTATTGGATGATGCTGTGTTTCCCCTTTGCTTTCATTCAAAATATTTCCTCTATCTTTAGTCCTTGCACGTGTTCAAGTGTTTAAGATACTTCTTATGAATTCATTCTGTACATAATCATTTCTCAACACAAACCAATACTAATTGGAGTTTAACCAGACAAGCATATTTATATATGATAACTCTGATACGAGTTGATAGCTAATAATGATACATTTTTGCTAAGCGTTACAACTTTGTTTCGTCAAATAATCATTATTATTATCTGCCCTTTCTGGTAGATTTCACACAAATGGCAAAATGAAACTTATATTCAATCGCTTGTTTTTTATGAAATGCATAGACATTTTATTTTCTCTTATCTCTTGTTTGAAATAAGAAACCCCCGAAATCTAAATCAGGAAATTGTTGTTGTGGTCCACTTTAAAGATATCAAAGATTTACGCCTCAACATAGTTTAAGGCGACAAAATTTCTACATGCAGCCAACATTTAGTTGTTGTTCTTGCTTTATTCTTTGTTCTCCTAACCGATTTTAACCTACAAAGGGAAGGGTTAGATTTCGATGTTGATATAAGGATTCCTTAAGGACTTCTTGTTGAGTGCGTTTATAGAGTGAATTTGGGTCTATGTTTCTTGAGGCATCTTTTAGTTTTGAGGTTGAGGGTCCATCTGAATTGGGGATAAAAGGAAAGCGTTACATGAGCAGAAGAGAGAACTGGAAGAGGAGGCATTTCTGGAAGGCAAAACTTGGGATCTTTGTATTCCCTGTATCAGTTGGACCCGAGCATTATTGGAGAGTTGAGAGATTTCAAAGTTGAGACCTTCACTACATGTGCATTGTTACGTTCTTGGGATACAGATACTACGGTATAAAATTATCACACAGGGATTTTTCCTCACAAATGTTAATGACTTTGTTTCATTCCACTGATCACCTTTTTAAAAGAGACAAAGTTTACACAAAGTTTTGAACATTGAAAAGTTGAAGTTTGAAGTATGTAGGATTGAATTTCCATAATTTTGTTAAACCGGTTTTTGAACAAATTTGCAATTTCTTGCCTGTGGGTTGTGTGAATATCATTATATAGTAAAGTGTTTTACAAAATACATTTTCTTAAGCCTTTCAACCTCAAGGGTTTGTAAACATAAAAGAAACACTCAAATATTTAAGCATTATCAACTGAAACGGATTTCCGTGTGAAATGGGTTAATATAAGTATATGTATCAACGTTAAGGGAAGCAGAAAATTAAGTGGTATCGAAATGCTCCCATTGACATGAATTAAGCAAGTTGTGCAAGTGACATTTGTGAATTGCTTTTTTAATGCAATTACTTTTTTCAATTTAATGTCTCCCTTTGAACTAATTTGATTAAACAAATTGAAGAAGGATCGATTTCACTTCAAAGAAAATTGGAGAGTGATTACAAACTTGTAGCCGAAACGTAATAAAACAAACACGAACATTTGAGCAATAAATGTCTCTGACAGTTGGACCGAATAGAGTATCAAAAAGTTTGGGTGGGTTGTGATTGTCTCTATTGTGGTCAGATTCAATCTTGTTTTGGCAAGTAAAATTGTCAACCCTTTCTCTTTCATTATTGGAGAAATTTCTCCACAGTCACAACCTGATCAAATAGTTCGTTATTATCGCATCGCATATTATACATATTATTTGTTCAGAAAAGTTTATGTACGGAAAGTTTTGTTATCGTCGAGTTGGTTCAAAAGTTCAAAGCTGGAGCACAAGACTTTATAATTGCATCTTTCATAAGCCGTGTATTAAAGCAGAAAATATGGGATCGACCCTTACAATTTTGGGGGTTTTGTGGGCAGTGTGTTCTGTCCTCTCAGCTCTTGTTGCCTGTTGCGGTTTCTACTTGCCCTTCTGGATACAGGTACATGCTAATTTAATCCCATTTCCAATTCTCACAACGTATGAGAAGCTCAAAGCTTGGTGCAAAATACACCTTTCTCCTAACCCCTAAAATTAATTATTACCAGGAAAGGGGTTGGCACACTTTCACTAATTTCAATCTCAATACAACTCATTCAGGGAAACTACACAAATTAAGCTAATTTTAAATGTATTTCAAATGCTGTAAAGATTGAGAATCACGGATAAAAATAATTTAAACGGAATTAAATATTTATTTTTGTCATTCACAGGGGAAACTTTTAGGAGAAACAGAGACTAGCTTTGGTAGTTTCATTCGATGTGGTTTCCCAAAAATGGCTGCTTCCGGCGATCTGGAAATTGTCACAGACTGCGGTAGATACTCCAGGTAAGTGTTTGAAACAACTATTTAAATATTTCAAAGGATACTCTGCATAAATATTAAAATACTAATACCGCCCCAAAGAGAGATTACAAATAAATGTTAGAGTGTAGTGTATGTTGTACTGTTCTTTGTAAAGATCAACTTCATCTAGGACTGAGCCAAAAGTGTTGAATTTTTAATAACAAAAGTCCTGTAAAATTCCTTTGCTTTAAATATTCAGCAATTTTCTACAAAAACAAATTCCAATGTAAATTAGCAAGCGCCTGCATACTATGTGTACGGAAAAGATCGATACAGATTTTTATCGCTCGGATTATTTTACTAAAATAGCTCTAGAATTGTCA
>JAQIXN010001659.1:0-16349 GCA_034698145.1 Proisotoma minuta
CTATCTTCATCTTCATGCAAAAACATTTATCTGCATATCTGCTTATCTTCATCTTCAAGCCCGAGCGGTCATCTCTGCCACAAACTAAAAAATTCAATGAACTTTTTGTTTCTTATAATTTCTAAGAATATATTTTAAAATGTACTTTAAATTCATCTAATTATGAATGCGCATGTTTATTCTTGGAATTAGAAGGAGGATGCTATATTATTATATCTACTTGTTTCACTTTGTGGTTTGCTATGTGGCAAAATATTTGCCAGCCAAAATATAGTACACAAGCAGCACATCCGTTGACGAGTAATTTTGGGCTAAAATTAGTTATGAGACATGATTACTGCCATTTGCTTGCTATGCACTAAAAATTGATCTGGTTTTTAGTTGTTAGTTTATATAGTATTTAATATATTCTTAATCCAAACAAGTTAAAATGTGTAAACCAATAATATTTGTTTTCTTCTTTGCAATTATATTTGTAAAAGGTAAACTAATGGATTAATGGATATATTAGTTTGAAACTGTAAATCCGAATTTTCCAGATACAAATGGCTTGAAACTGTTTTTCTGGCAGAATGGCGACCGAGTTTCTGTTAATTTGGATAAAATGACAAATTTCATAATACAAAGGCTACTTTTGGCTGACAAAGTTGCAGTATCCAAATGGGACAGCGAATCTGCAATTGAAGATCTTCCCAGAGAGAAAATAATTCTCGAAAATGTTGTGAGAACAGCAAAAGAATTGGGGCTGAATGAAAATTGGGCCAAGAATTTTTTTACTGGTATCTTTTTAATAAATATACATGTTTATATTTTTATATACATATAACTGCAGTTATTTAATTTTATCCCAGATCAAATGGAAGCAAATAAAGACATTCAGAAAGGTCTCCATGACCAATGGAGACAATTCAATAGAAGACCTCCATTTCCGCCTGTGAATCTTGGAAGCGAAGTTCGTCCAAAAATAGATGAGATAAATTCGTCCCTAATGAACCTCGCTAAATTGACATTTAATGAGAGAAATGATAAAAGTTGTTTAAGAAAGTTGGGAGAAAGTGCAAGATATCTCTCCTACTTTAGATATAAATTGAACCGTTTACACACTCAAGCTTTTCAAAGAGCACTAACAAATATTTGTCAATAATGTTTAGCTTGTAGCAATTGGTTTTATAAATAAATACCTATATTATTATCGGCTTACAAAGATGCATATACATAATTGAATTTACAACGCAAATGTGATCTTCAAATAGTGTATATACAAAAAAGCGTGTACATATACTTAGCGAGAGGATTTTTTTTTTCATCTTGAAAGTGTTATATTATGATGCCCAGATAAAATTATCTGCAGCGTTTTTGCATGACAGGCACAACCTCAAATATTATTGACCTTGGAAAACTTTGATAATTACAGGGAGTTTTTTGCACTGCCAATGCAGATTTATCAAACACCCCCGGCCCCGTGACTGAATGAGATGATGTTAAATTAATTGTGATGTATGATTGATGATGCATCGGTACATTTTTAGTTGCAGCAACATTTTACCTTTTGCTTTGCAAGAGTAACATTATAAATCAATTTCAAATTCGCCTTGAAATTTAATAAAATGATTTCGGGGACATTTATTCTTTTTGGCTTGGTCTCAGCTTTGATTTATTTTCTCTTCTTTAAGAAGTCAAAATGGGAAAAATCTCCACCAGGTAAATTATTACGTTTTGAAAATTGATTGGTTGAAAAAATTAAAAAAATTAAAATCTCAGGGCCAAGAGGAATTCCATTTTTTGGAAATCTTTTTCAACTGGATAAATTTCAGCATGTGACTTTTGGCAAATTTGCTAAAGAGTATGGGCCAATTTACAAGTTGGATTTGCTGAACAAAAAGATGGTTGTGGTATCGGATCACAAGCTCGTTAAAGAAATGTTCTCAAAAACAGCATTTTCGGGTAGAATGGATTTTTCCAAGTTTGACATGGTACTTGATGGAAAATCTCATGGGATTATTAACTCGGAAAACGAGCATTGGGAAGAACTTCGACATTTTACACTTCGACAACTCCGAGATTTTGGTTTTGGTAAGTGCAAAATTTTTCAGGACGGTAAAAGTTGTACACATTTAAAAATTAATTTACAGGAAAGTCTACAATGGAGGAGGCGATATTAGTGGAAGTCAACGACTTGATAAATTGGTTGAAAGAAGACGAAGGGAAGCCAGTTGAAAATGTGAAACAAAGATTGCTTTTTTCAGTTGTTAATTCTCTTTGGGCCATTGTTACTGGAAAGAGATTTCACCACGATGATAAAGAACTGTTGCAAATTACGGAAAAGACTAACGAGTAATTTTTAAAATTTGAAACCATATTTTCAAAATAATGAGTAGCATATCAAATTATTCATTATTTCTATAGTTCGTTTAATGAAATTTTAACCTCTTCGGGAGCTGTGGCACTTTTTGTTCCCTGGGTCGTTGATGTATTTCCAAAACTTTCCGGTTATGATAATGTTAAAAAGAATATTCTTGACCTGTCCAAATTTTTCTGGGACCCTGTTAAAGAGCATAAAAAGACATTTGCGGAAGATAACCTAAGGTGAGAAAACATATTATACAATCTTGAAAATATTATAAATGTTTATTAACGTTGTAGGGATTTCGTAGACAGATTTCTAGAACAGATCAAGAATTGCACAAATAAACAGTCTGCATTTTATGGAAAACTTGGAGGTAAATTCTATCATGAGTTTCGGCAACATTTACATAGAGTATTTATAACCAAATTTATTTTATTTTAGAGGAAAACTTGATGACCATTTTAAGCGATCTATACTTTGCGGGTACAATTAATTATTTTTGTTGCATAATTCTGAATAACTGATTGAACTAGTTGTTAATTTTTACAAAATAGGGACTGACACTAGTTCTACAACACTTTCTTGGCTAATGCTCTACCTTTCCAAAATGCCGGAAATTCAAAAAAAGTTTCAAAAGGAAATCGAGACTATTACAGGTGGATCTAGACAGACTTCCGTTGCGGATCGACCAAAGTATTTTTTATATTAGTTGCATTCTGATTGCATATAATAAATAATATGTCATTTGTTTTGCAGCATGCCTTACACCGAAGCTCTGTTGGCCGAGACTTTGCGATATTCTTCAATCACACCTCAAGGGGTAAGTTGGCCGTATGAATGAAATTGATGCCTAGCTAAGAGAAACCCAAAAAATAAAAAATCTGAAACATTGGCATCCATCTATATAACTTAGGTCCAACATCGGGCAGTTAGAGACGAGGAGTTTGGAGGTTATCTGATTCCAAAGGACACAATCATAACTTCCAATCTTCATTACATTCATTATGATCCTAAAATTTGGGGAGATCCAGAGAATTTTAGGTAGGATTACAATTTGTATGTAATTTTTTTTTTCGGGTAGATGATGGTTTCTTTTTTCTTTTCTTTTTTTTTTTTTACTTTTTTTATAACCAAGTTATAAATTTCAGACCAGAACGATTTTTGTCTCCCGATGGTAAAACGTTCAAGAAACATGAAGCTCTGATGCCTTTTTCAATTGGTAGAAGACAATGGTAATTTTTCAACAAACAAAACAGATAAAACAAATTAACAAGATAAAAAATTTAAATGTTGAATTATCTTTTATATGATAAATCTTTTCTAGTTTGGGCGAAAGCTTAGCAAGAGATACTCTGTTTTTGATGTCCACTAATATTTTCCAGAGGTTTGAAATCCAGTTTGATAAAAATGGACCTAATCATGGATATGAAAGCAAAATTTCTTTCATTTTAACCCCAAAACCTTTCAATCTAATATTTAAAGATAGAATGGTTTAGGACGCATAGTTTGATTAATTGATTCAACCTATGAACATTGAACATAATCTTTTTGAAATAAAACTTTATTTCTTGAAAACCTCCGTTAACAATAAATCACAAGACAATTTTCAGTTAATTTAAACTACAACATTTCAGATTTTTTAACGAGACAACATTAAGCAATTTTTGATTTCAATTTCAATAAAACATTTTAAACGCATAATTTAATTTAATTTCTCAAAAAACAAGAAATTGGGCAAACGTTCAGTGAAATTCAATATTTCTTCAATCTTTTTGACGCCACTATTTTGAGGATGAAGGATGCTGGACCATATTTGATGACATTCCTGTATAAAACATTGAGAAAATGTATCCAGTCCTCCGCCTGACATTTCCGACTGCAGTAAGCCCTCCGGTGACATTTTGAACAGCACTTGACATCTTTTTGAGGGATGATGATAGAACAAAATGCGCAGTACCGATCTTTTCCTTTCCCAAAATCAAATGATTTTTCAGGATTCTCCAAAGCTGCCTTTTCCTTTAATTGTAGGACATTTTTGGTCATATATATTATCTCCAACATTTGATGATAATCCATTGTGTGCCAAAGTAAAACAATGGAAAATTTTCAAAAGAACAATACAAAACGAATCAACGAATGCGTCGCAGAGATTGGTTTTATCAGAATGCTGCCGCCAATGGTTTGGGCTTGTTCCTTTTCAGAAAAAAACAAGACAAGAGAAATCTGCATTAAAATTTTATCATAAAATTTTTATGATACAAACATAACATGCTTTTATTATATATTTTCTACACGATATTATGATAATTATTACTGTTATCTAATTTTCTAATCGTAATCTGAAGTTGCACTAGTTGGTTTTTGTAGATGGACTAGCTCATGCTGTTGCATTCGTAAACCCTGAAAATTAAATTTATTTCAATACATGTGTCCAACAAAGCACAACTTTTATGAAAACTTTTCACCGAAAAGTATAACCTGCTTTAATGCGGATAAGTTGGAAAATATTCCTCCATTGTCCAATGTCCTGCTTCCTCTTCTTGATGGCGTCAATTCTTCTGTTTCTTCGGAAGAATCTAAACTATGAAGCCATTGGGCAGTTGCGCGTCGCTTGTCTGGATGGAATAAAGGGTCCTTATAGTTTAATAGACTGTCTTTGCTTCTGCTCCTTCCCGACAAGGGACCGCCGCCGGGGACAAAATTTGCTGGAAGCCGAATATTAAATTCAATTATTCCCTTTTCAGAGAGCTCACTTTCCCTTGCTGAAAGTTGCTCTTGAACCTGAAAACAGATAATTAATTTGGAAATATGCTATTACAAGAAAAATAATTTTTAAATACATACTTCTTTTTGACTCATGAGATCTCTTATAAAATCTTCCTGTGCCTGTATAGATAAATCTGTAGCTGTAGTCATTGGGCGTGATATGTTGCTACTTCTGGCTGACATGATGTCAGGAAGTTTAAGGAACTCATCGGTTGATTCCCTTCTGCCACTGATTTGTAAACTTTGCCTTCTCCCACTAAGATTTGACATTGAAGAGTAATCAAATTTTGCCAATAACTCTTGTAGTTCTGCATTGTAAGCGGGGGTAATTGCAATATCAATATCTACTTTAGGCTCTGAAGATCTAGAGCTTGAAACTCTGCTGTCTCCTCCAGACAAATCATCATCATGAGTCATTTGTCGTGCGGCTAGATGAATAGGGTCATCTAAATCTGTAACCCCGACACCTATTGGAATTGTGGGAACAGGAGACAAAAGATGTGGGGGGAGGCTTGATAATCTTCCAGTGTCAGGATCTGGATTGAAACCCATTTCCATTTTTTTCATTAAAGCTGGAACTGGTGGAGACTGACTTCGAATTTGCTGCTGTTCTGTTTCGTTTCGTTGTACATTAGACATTGATCTTGATCTGGGTCGTGCCTTTGGCTTTGGTTTATTATTAATAGTTTGATGTTTACTTTGAGTAGAAGTTGTTTCCTTATTTCTGACTAAAGTATTTCTCTCAGGTCGAATGGAACTAACATAATTTGCAGCCAATCCAGGATCAATTCTTCCAGCGTTTATTGGTTTCTCATCAAATTGTTGCTGACTTTCGTAATTTCCGTAGATTGGAACAGGAACATAATCTGAAGCTGATGTTGAGGGCAAACTGTTGCTGTCTCTTGTGGTGGATGCAGAGTGTGGTGGCCTACTCAGGTCATCAAAGTCCCCAACAGCATTGAGAGGATGAAGGGATGGAGATGTAAATCCAGAGCTCTGACTTTCTTCGCTCCCACCAACAGAATTCAGTCCACTAATATGACCCAAGTGACGATTTGCCCAAGTTGTGTCTTCTCCTTGATAAATTTGAGATTGACTTTTACTTTGTCGCAAGTTCTAAAATAATAATTTTAAAATGCTTTCATTGTGTTGAATAATACTTATGTACATCATTTAATTAATTGAATATAACTTACAATTTGAGAATGTTTTCCTCTAATTTGTTTAGGGGGACTTTTGCTTCTACCTTTGATATTATTTTTAACTGAAACTCTACTGTTACTTTTGTAGCTAGTGTCAGTGGTTGTGGATTCTTCATCAGTCTTTCCTCTTGATCTCGGGAAAGCTTTTAGTGGACTTTTTCGAGATCTTGCCCTTGTTTGCACACGATGAAATGGCAACTTTTCATCCTCATACATTGTCGTTTCTATTTCTGTTCTGGGATTTTGTTGGATTTCCATACTTTTCTTTCTCATCTTGTGCTGATAATTTGGATCTTTCTCTGACTGCTTGAGGTAAACTTTTTTCACAGGATTCGCTCCCCATCGTGGCTTTTCTGTTTCCTTTTCATTTAAAGGAAGATTTCCAATTGATTTGGCTCTTTTCCCTTTGCTTTTAGATTTCGATTGCTCTGGTCCAGTATCAGTGTCTCCTTCAGAATATTCAGTCTGTGTCTGTGTGTCTTTTAAACGAGATTCAACTGAGTGGCTTCGATGTCGTTTTGGGGTGAGAACGCGTTCATACAAATGATCAGAATCTGTCATGAGACACTGATCAACTAATACTTTGGGAATTTCAAGAGGATCTGATTGCGACTGAGAATCAGTGGACGGCCAAATTATGCTTTTGCTTTGTCGATCTAATAGTGCAAGTTCATATGCATCAGGAAGGGGTTCATTTACAGGAGAGACATAGTGTAAATTTAGTGGAGACTCTTCAGACTCAATGTTGTTGTCCCGGCGAGTTGAGGATTTTGGTTTACTTTCGTAGATTTGGATTTTTTCGTAATGTTGCGCTTGATCTTGTCTTTGGATTAAAGTATTGGTTGTGGTTGTTGTTGTAGTAGATTCAGATGACGAATCTTTTGCAGCCCTTTTTTGCCTCTCCATTTCAACTCGCTGACGATCAAGTTCCAATTGTTTTTGTATGATTGCTTCGTGCCTTTTATCTTCTTCATCTTGCTTCCGTTTCTCTTCTTCTTGACGACGCTTTTTATCTTCAATCTAATAACAAAAAATCCTTTATAAGCATACTATTTTTCCCATTTTGCTTAAGTTGTTTACTCACTTGTTTCTTAACTTCTTCCAAATATTCTTGATTAGCCTTCGCTTTCCTGTCCCTTTCCAATTGCTCAATTGGGTCAATCGGAACATTCTGACCTCGAAGTAAACTTCTGCATGAAAAATAAAAAAAAAGAAAGGAAATGCATCAAAAAATGCGCACATGATAATTACTACTTTACTAAACATAACTCGTAGAAAATCTAAAGAAACAAATACTTATTTTAGGAAGGGAAGCAAATCAATAATAACTATACCGAACGTTGTTTGTAGCCTTGTAGCAATGGTTAATGAATGTCACGCAATAAACTCATTTTCACATAAATCTATCTACAGCGGATTTGGAATCTGTATGCAATGTTGCAAATATTCTAAAATAATAATAGCATGAACGTCTTGGAATAATCTTAACTATGTTAAACAATGGATAAATGTCGACCCTTGACTTTTATTTCATACCTGGGCGAACTTCGTCCATCCACATTTCCCTCATTCGTCTGCAAATGATTTGGTAAGGGAGTTTGACTTCTTCCGCTGATATCAATCGAACTTCGATTATAATTGGAATTTATGTTGCTGCTTTCCATGTTTAGGAATTGGGTGGAGCTGCTGGGGAGTGGCCCATTATATAAGTTGAGATTGTTTAAATTGGGCTGAGATCTGCTGTTGCTAATATTCAGGTTCTGGTTTTGACTTTGAAGTTGAAGGCTTCTTTGTAACCATGCTGGAGGAGTATCATCAGAACCGGAAGACAGTTCACCTCCACGAGATCTTTCCCTGGAAGGAAGTCGAGCTCCTGAAGCTCCCGAGTCCGAAGCCTCCCAAAAAACGGCAACTCCACGATCTCCCCATCTTTTCCGTTTTCATTGTAATAAAAATTAACTTTATATAGAGTATATTTTGCTAGTTACCTTGCACGTTTATCTCCATCCCTTTCAATTAATTTTCTCTCTCGTTCTTCTTCTCTTTGTTTATCCAACTCGTGCAACCATTGTTCTCTTTCCTTTCTCTCAATATCTTCATAACTTCCTCCAAATCTGGACCCAAAATTTAAAGAACTTCTCATTGCAACCGGAGGTGGTCTTGATGAAGAGATTTGCTCATTTTCATTATTATGCTGATGCTGAAAAAATCCATTTCCTTGTCCTCTTGAAATTAGTGTCCTCTCTTCACTTGTGGAATCCATGTAAATTTTGTGGACAATTACTCTCGAGTTTGGACTAACTGCTGCATTCCTGTCCCTACTTTCGTTCTCATTATCCACTCCTCTGGAAAAAAGAAAGAGTTCATTAAACATTCAAAACTGTCCTATTTTTGGGCCAAGAACCTAATTGGAGATAAGAGACTACTAATTTAATTTAATTTTTAAACTGACCCCATTTCTCCGTGTTTCGGAGTATGCACAATCATCCATTCAGCATTACCCTCTTTATGAAATGTTGTCTGGCGTTCGGTTGGCTGTAGATGGTAAACTTTGCTCTCATTCTCAAAATGTTGATACGATGGCTGCTGAAGACTACTCTTTCTTGATGAAAAAAAACTTTGTTGCTGATTTTGGGGATGATTTGCATAAGCTGTTGTTGGAGGGATGAGAGACTGTGATCGTCTGCTGGGGTCTGGGAGATGACGATGACTTACATTGTCCGTTATTGGGGGCAAATAATGCTCACTAAAAGTAAAAAGGAAAAAGTCAATTACTGTAATTTATGATAAAGTTTTATTTACTAAGTAAAGTAAACCTTAATCTATATGAGGCAAGTTGAGACATTTCTTTGGGTAAAGAACTTTTATAAGGAGAAACCAATTTATCTTGGTAATGGACAGTCTTTGAGACAATTGACAATTGACCAAACTGAAAGAGACCGGAGAGAAAACTGGGAGAAAGTGGAACAAGCTCGACCCAAAAAGAAAACTATAACCAAGACCTAATAATCCAAAGCACGCCACGCTCTAGTCTTACACATTTATACAAAGAAAGACCAAAGCTTTGCAAAGCATGTAAAACTGTGGCACACGTAACGAATAACATTGCATAAGAAAAAGATTGGTCACAGAGGATGGTGAACTTTGGCCTAATTTTACCTATTCTTCATAAATTCTTTATATGTTGACATTGTTTACTGACTTAGTAAATGGAACAAAGCACGCCAGGCAATTTCATGCCTATCAAAAAGAAAAGGTATATCTGAAATAATTACCTCTGCTGAGAATAATTGACGAGGTTTCCTCCGAATGTGACCGTTGGGTGATGGGAAGTTGAAACTTGATGAGGAATATCTTCAAAGTGATTGCTTTGTGTCACAACTTTTGATGGGTCTCTGCCCCACGGAGTCCAAAGCCCAGATAATTCCTCTGTAAAAATTAAAAGGTTTGTAGGAGTCATCATGGACAAATGAGTTTATTCACTCTGAATAAAAAAAAATCAACCCAACTACTTAATTTGCAATGGACAAATGAAAAATAGATAGATAATCAATACACGGAAATAAACAACAACAATGAAAACGAAAGTGAATGAATGAATGGGAAGGAAATTGATTTTTCCAAACAAATACAAAGTACGCTGGTCTTTCCCTATATATAAATACGTTTCTTAAAAAGGGTTTCAAAAAAATGAAAAAAGAAGGAGAGGGGGAGAAATTTTCTCCTCAAGAAATGCGTGTCATGTGCGTATAAAAGCAATTTATCTGATAATTGTCAAGTGTTTGATCAATAGAAATGCTACTAACTAAATTATATGTAAAGATTTGTGCGTACCTCGTTCCTTTGCCCATTGTCTCTGCTTTTGTTCGACTAACGAAAGTTTTGAGGCTGATGCTGAAGCCACCGGATGATTTTGTTGGGACACCATTTCAGTAGAGCTTTGGCTTCTTCTTCCAGGAACAAATTGAAATCCTTTGGACTTTTTTTGAATGGATTGTTGTTCTTCGGAATAGGATGACCTCAGGGGCAGCGGCGTCCTGAAATTTCTATTTTCTCCTAAACTTGGGGAAAATCTTGGATCAGCGTCAAATCTGAAGCATCTTCCTCCTGACGAAGATTTTCCTGCGCCACTTAAAGCTTTTGCTGTTTTCCCATAATTTTTACCCTGAAAAGCGTTTCTCGTTTCACTTATGGGTGCGGGGGGTGGTCGTGGGGGACGGAAGTTGGAAGCTGGACGACGTCCAATTGGGGCACCTAAAAAGTAGTGAAAAGGGGTTTAAACTCGGCAAGTTTTTGGAGGATTTTGTTGAAAATTGTTGACGGGAGCTATCTCCGAAAGGCACCTACTGACTCCCCAGACTAAAATTGACTGACAGAAAGACAAAACGTGTTTTCCGTTTGTTATGCTCTTTTAGCACGCATTTAATGCCCGGATTAGGATTTTCGGAGTGAAGTCAACAAGAGAAAGGCACTTGACATGTTCAATGTTTGGCCCACAGTCTCTACGATACCCTCGTCAGTCCATTTCCCGTTTTTGTTAAAAATACCCAAACGGGTATTTCAAACACATGCAGCAAATTCTCGCGTAGTCCTAGTTGACTCCGCGAGAATCATTTTTGTCCGAGATATTTTTGTTGTTTGTCGAAACTGTCAAAAGTCAACGTCGACATACCTTGGCGTTGAGTGGAATAATAATTAACTGAGTTGGTGGTTGTCGTTTGTCGCGCTCCTTTAGCAGAAATAGGGACACAGTTGCCGTTTTTATGACCAGAAGAAACTGAAGGAAGACATCCAAAGCTGTCTTGTCGCCGAACGACGACACGTGACGAATTTGGAGGAGGGCGGATTAGTGATGATTTCCTCATTTTGATGTGTCTTAAAGGTAATTACAAACAAAAAACAATTAATGTTGTATTGCAAGATTTTTTTTAGAATTTTTAATTTTTGTTTGTTTTATTGTTTTTTTGAAAGAAATTTTTACCAAGTATCTAGGAGAAAATCGCAAAGAAAACTTAAAATATGGAAGAACTTGGACAAAGTGATGATGAAGTGGGCGAAATCGTTGAAAACATCAGAGAAACGACTGAATCACAAAATGAGGATGTAAATGACGCAGACACGGAAGGGTCGCAAAGAAAGATTCGTCAAGAAAATGACGATTTAGATTTGGATTCAATGTGCGAAGTTGTTGTATCCTTTAAATGCAAACATTGTTATTTCCTCTTTGAAGATAAGTCAGCTTTAGCATCTCACATCAGAAACATTCATTTGATACCCGAAGGAAGTAAACAACCAACAAGAAATCGGATCAAAAGCGGAAATGTACATCATTCTTCTAGTCACCAACAACTTCATGAGGAAGGCGAAATTGATTTATCAATTTTTTCAAAAATTAAGAGTAAGCATGAAATTAATTGCAAGTGACATTATGAATTAATTATTAACTTTTTACTGTTTTATTTTTTAGCAAATAAACGAGAAATTGACAAAGAAGAGTTATCTTCAGTTCCTTCCTCACCAAGTCCTGACGCTTTTTTTATTCACTCTGAAGAAGAGGACAATAATAACGAACAACAAACACTTCAAATAATTGATCCCGAGTTGGAAAGTGTTTTCCTTTGTTCTGAATGTGACATAATGTTTGCTTCCAAAGAACTGTGTTGTCGTCATATGACTTCCTCTCATGGACTATCGATATTCAACTCATTCAATGAATTTGTCCAAGATGTTGACCATCCAATTTCAAGGGAACGAATAAAATCCGGCGAGATTATAACAATAGATAACAATGAAACAGTGGAAAATGAAAGTACAAATGCGGTTTCAAACAATTTAAGTGAAACCCAAATTGTTGAGCCTCCCAATGATTCTGCCAACAACCAACCAACTAATTTTAGAACTTCTAAACGAGCTTGTGCTATTAAAAATACGTTATACCCCTGCTCAAAACCAAAGTGTTTGGTAAAATTCAAGAAAGTCGAAACAATGAAACTCCATGAAAAATGTCACATTTTAGAATTAAAAGTAACAGAAAATTGTAACAAGAGGATCAACGATCAACAAGGAAAAAAGAAAGTAGAAGTAGTTCGATTTACTTGTTATGTGTGCATGGAAGACGCAAAACCTTCCAAACTATTTGACAAATGGTCAAACTGTGCTTCTCATTTGTGGAAAGAGCACAAAGTTGACGCTGGCCTTCACAGTTGTTCAGTTTGTGATTTCAAAAATTATCTTTTATCCAAAGTAAAATACCATGAGCAAGTCCACCAGGCCAAAAAGATTTATGATTGTACAATTTGTGGAAAAAAGTTCAAACAAAAACATCAAATGACTACTCATGTCAAGTACCACAAGGAAAAGGGAACTATTTTGCCTCCACCAATTGGTACACCTTCTTATTCTCTATACTCACTTTATGCAATTCTTTATTCACTTTATTATTATTTAGATTCTCGATGGTACACTCCAAAAGAATGCTCGATTTGTGGGAGGATTTTGTCGGATGCAAAATGTCTCAAGAACCACATAGCTGCAGTCCACAATAAATTAAGACCTTATTCCTGTAATATATGTGGACATCGAAGTGCAAGAAAGGCTGAATTAAGGCTTCACGTGCGCCAACATTCTGGAATACGTCCATATAAATGCAATATTTGTCAATTTGTAACTGGGGATCATAACTCTTTAAGGAAACACAAACTAAGACACGGAAACGAAAGACCTTACTCGTATGTAATTATTATTTTAATTTCACTTTGCAAAATTCTTGTTTATTTTTATTAGGTGTCCTCATTGTGATTATCGTTGTATTCAATCTTCCGCTTACAAGAAGCACGTAATTGCTCATCACCCAGGGCGAGAAACAGGATTCCAATGCACCCTTTGTTCATATACATCAATAAACGAGTCAATGTTTTCCTCACATCAAAAAGATCATGAAGAAGGAAGAATTAAAGAAAGATCTAATAAAGATTCAGAAGAAGATGACCAGACAGATGATTCTTCAAATTCTATGACCAATGCTGGAGGAAACGGAGCCCTTGCTTCCAAAGATTCTCATCAAAGCGATTGTAGTGATAGTGAATATCCTGAAATTGGCATTAGAAAATTTGGCTTTGGTAGCAGAGCAAGGAAAAGAAACGCACCACAAGAAAAATCATCCAGAAACAAATCTAAAGTAATTTAACCGTAATACTACTTAGTAGTATTTTATATTTTATTTGCTATGTTGAACGAATTTCTATATAAGGTGATATTTTCAGAGTCAACAAATAGACAAGCCGAGGTGGTTGGAAGATGATAGTTTGGATGATACAACAGTGATTGACACTGGCGGAGTCACAATTCCTGCATCCCCCTTGATTAATGAAATGCAACAAGATGCCGAGGGAAAAATGTTTCATGAATTACAACCAGCAACAGTTTTAATAGATGATCAACGTACCACCGCAACATTATTATCAAAAATGACTGATTAAATAGACTTTAAAAAACCAATTTTAATTAAAGAAATAATAGTTATATTTTATTCATAAAAATGCAAAATTTTCTTTTTAAAAAGTGATCTAGTCTAAAATTATATTAACTCCTTCCTCTTTATCAAATCTCACAGTAAATTTTAATTCTTCCCCCTTTCTTATAAACATGACAGATTGACTAGTCCCTTTTTTAAATTCCCCTTTCTCAAAACAGCTTTTTATTTTCCCAGGACCAAAGTCAAAATCACAAAATACCACAAAACCATTTACATCTTTATTACCATCTAACAAAAGCTTCTTTTCTTTTTTATTATTGATTGTGTCTGCATCCACGTCAAATAACTCTATTTTTTCATCGACAATTTGTAAATCATATTCCCACAAGGGATGAGTCTCGAGTAATTCATCTGAATTGTGAACAGCTTCTCTAACAAGTTTAGCAAATTCACCTAAATCAAAGCCGCAAGTTGAATTTACAGGCTGCCGGATTTTATGGAGATGGAGAAATTTTACAAAAATTCCTACAACAATTGCCTTACTAGGCAAAAGTTGAAAACTTTGAGGAGAATACTTGTCCAGCATATTTTTAGCATGTGCAAAAAATCTAAGGTCATTTAAGCAACTCGAGCTCTCGCTGTAAGAAGGTTCTCCAATTATCAGCAGAGGTTTTCTCCCTTCAATAGTTTCACCCTCGCTGTTGTTATTCTTGAATCTAAAAATATTCTCTCCAGATATCTGAATAGATTTGAGCTGTTTCTTTTTTTCTTTTAGGAAAAATGGAAGAAGTGAATTATCTCCGAGAACAATTGCTTGCTCAATTTCTTTCCCAAAATCTTGGTCGTAATAACTCCAAGGAATCGTGTTAATTTGATACATTCTTGATCTAGACAAATGTCGATGGATTTGACAGTGACAAAATGGCTCTTTTTCTCCAAAGTAGTATGAAAATTCGTCATGACTAATCATCAGTTCTTTTCTTTCTCTTAATTCTGGAACTATGTAATAGGCACACTGAATCCAATGTTCTCTCCAATTATAATCCTTATTGTTGTACGACGGAAAACATGAAATTGAGCCTCCATCTGTAAAATGTAGTTTCCAGTATATAAATCCAGCATTATACGCTTTCTCTTTTCCTTCCACGTTTACTGTTGTTGAACGGATTGACTTATTTTGTCGAGACAAGTCGAAATGGAAAACTTCAAAAGGATCTTGAACAGTGGTAAAATCAACTCGGGGCTTTAGTCTTGACAGCTGAAGGTCATGAACCGTTGGGAGTCCAGGGCAGGATTGAATTTTGGAAAAATTTATTTCTGAAGGCAGATTTAACTCTTGTTGAGGTTGGATAAGCGTCGAGAATTTTTCGATTGTTGGCGAATTAACAAGTTCCAAATAAACAGTGGCTGATGTCGGGACGGATATAGCATCAGGCTATAATATGTATAAAAAATATTTTAAAAGTTGAGTAGATAAACATCAAATTAATAAAGTTTTTTTATGTGAACCTCCATCAAATGCTCCAAAGCGTGATTATAAGTTGCGATGCATCCTTCTCCAATTAACTCTGTGTCGAATGTCTCTGTAACCAAAATATTGCATTTCTTCGGCAAATCTTTTCCTTCTCCTACTTCTAATTTAGTGCTGTGTTTTGGAATAAATTTTATGTGGTTGTCCAATCCATTTGCCTTTGTAACTCTTAAAGCTGTGAGAAACATTGGATGAAAAGCCTGCAACAAACGATTCAACATTTAAAAAAATGCAAAACAAAAACAAAACAGTTTTCAATATTTACTCATACCTCGCAAGCATAAATCTCGTCAGCCCCTGCCCTTGCAGCCATCATTGACAATAATCCTGACCCTGTTCCAATGTCCAATACTAACGCCTTTCGCCCCTGCGCCTTTATTTTCGTCACAGCGTCCCTAATTCCAGAATAGTAACGCTGATTCTGCAAAAAGCATACAAAAAAAATTAATTCGGATCCCTACGTCGACATCCTTCTTGTTCTTACTCTGTCTTCGTCGCCAACCATGTCGGCATAGGCGCTGCGTGCAATGTCTCTGCTATAATCGGATAGAATGACCCATTCCATTTTCCCCGTCACTGGATTCGGTCGGGACGCAAAATGCTTTTCTTCCTCATCTCCCAACATTTTCCGAAAATTTCTAAAGTTTCCTAAATTGACTACAAATTTCAATTTTTTTGTAAATTTTGCAAACATGTGCGTTGGGGAAACATTGAGACACAAAAATTCATTTAAAAATTGACCCGCGAAGTTGAGGAGCATTCAGGCATTTCGTGTGAAAAACGTTGAATTTGGAAACTTGCTAATTAAATAATTTAAATAGTTTTTCAAACTTTACAAAGAAAAATATATATTTTTTTGAAATTTCCATATTTTTGGATGGGAGTTGTCTGGAAAGCGGGCGAGCGTTTTGCTGTTTGACTCCAGAGAAGAGAAATGTGAGACTCTTTGCTATAGATGAGAACTCTCAAGAACTGAGCTGCTGGGGTACCCGAGTACCCTTTTAACCGATTAGCACGATAATTTGGTGC
>JAQIXN010001660.1:0-16340 GCA_034698145.1 Proisotoma minuta
AAAAAATATATATGTTTAATATATATATATATATTTATGAATTTAGGGTCACAACAAGCCAATAACTGTTTTATGTCTCAACGAAGACCGTACTCAAATTTTTACTGGATCCCACGATGGATTTGTTACCTATTGGGACGCAAAAACAGGAGTAAACGATCGAATCAGCGGCATTGGACATGGAAATCAAATAAATGGGATGAAAGTGGTCAAAAATACCCTGTACACTTGTGGAATCGATGACACTTTGCGGCAAGTTGATTTAGGAACTTATGCTTACAACAATGTTCACGATATCAAGTTGGGTTCTCAACCAAGAGGAATGGACATTAATGGGGATCGTGTTGTAATTGCCACAGTGAAAGAAGTAAAGAAAGCTTTAATACTTTTACATCAACAAAATTCTAATAATTAATTTATATTATTTTTATTACGTTTTGTAGCTAATTATTTTGGAAGGTGGGAAGAAGGTTGGTTCTTTCCCAGTGGATTATGAACCATCTAGTATTTCAATTAATCCAGTCTCAGGAGATGTTGCAGTTGGTGGGTCAATGGACAGCAAGGTTTGTGTGTATAATAGCTGGTTAAGTGTTGTAAGTACTTATAAGTATATTGTTTTAGACTCATGTGTACATGATCACTGGCAATTCGTTCTCACAAAAAGCAACATTGGATCATTTGGGACCAGTTACTGATGTCACATACTCCCCAGATGGAAATTACTTGGCCGCATCCGATGGACACAGAAAAGTTATGTTGTTCTCAACATCGAACTATGAGGTATATATATTAAGAATAGATTATTTTTCTAATTAAATTTATGTATTTAATTGTGTATTATTAAAATATTTTATTAGTTGGCTCACAATAAAGAATGGGGGCTTCACAGTGCAAAAGTTAACTGCGTGGCTTGGTCACCGGATTCCAAGTTAGTTGCAAGTGGAGGTTTGGACTGCAATATTATTGTTTGGAGTGTTGAACAACCAGCCAAGCATCTCGTCTTCAAAAGTATGCAGCCATTTTAAGAGAAAATCCAAAGTTAACGGGTCAATGTTATTTTAAAATTTTATTTTATTTTCAGATGCCCATCCACAAAGTCAAATTACTCGTGTCGCTTGGTTGGACAACGCTTCAATTGCCTCTTCTGGACAGGATGCGAATGTGAAAATTTGGGAAATTCAGGGATTTCCACAATAATTTATCATGCTCACTTTTAAGTATTTTATTTAATTTATGCAATTCATATTATATCTATTAGAAATTAGAATTTGGTTCACTCTGAATAATTTGCAAGCAATGTATCACAAAGTACCATTAATAATTTTACTGCGTTCCCGGTGGTGTGCTATTAAATTCGTTGTTTAATTAGTAAATTATTATTTGTAAGTTTAGCTTCCTGATTTATAAGCATTTCTAATTGGTCAGCCAAAAGTTTATGTGAGCAGGCTCCATCAGTAACATGACTGAATTATAGGCCTAAAATGTTAATCAAAGTTCTTCCTACTAATAATATAAACATCGATTAATAAGACTTATTTTAAAATGAATTAATATTTCTAACTACAAGATTTACATGTATTTCTATAAATGCCAACTTTTTACTAAAAAGCTTTCCAGAAAATGTTACCACATATTTATTGTCAATCGAAATAAAAAGTTAAAGGATAAATAAATTGTTCGCAATGCGAATTATAAAAAAGGTCTTATATTTTTATTTAGAAAATGTACCAATCAAATTCTCAATGCCGAAAAAATTGTGCAACGCTTATGGGCTTTGGACATTCTTAAAATTGATTAATTTTAGATGCACTACTTGATATTTATGTTCTTCCCAAAATGCTATCATTAATTATGAACCAGTGGGCTTATGGGGATGAGAAATGAGTACATCAAATCGAGACAAAAATAAGAACCAAAAATACATACATGTATTTTTACTACTTCAAAAAATCACAATAAAGAATTCACTGAACCGTACAAAAAATAGATCATCAACAAATATCGAATACATACAAACAATAAATAAATGTACAAATTCAAAAAATATCGATAAATAGCCTCAACATATACCATAAACAAAGAGCAAGAAAAAAGCAGCAATAAATTAGAGCATTGTTCCATTGTCCATTTCGAGTCTTGCTATTTGGTTGATTTGTTGTAGTCCCTGGAGAAGACGGAATCCTTTGGAATAACTTTCCCGTCCCAAATATCGCTTAGATTGGGCCGAACTGTCATCGGCCTTGGATTCCCCTCAGTAGACACTTTGACCAACTCGATCGCCATCAGGATTCGAGAATCTGAAACAATTAATAAAACTTAATTTAAGTAAACAATTTAAAAATAGTAAGAGGAGTTTGGGAATTTTAATAATTACTTGGTGGAATGAGGAATGGACATCCCAGTTTCCCATAAGCGTAATCTGGTTCAAAAACGAATTTTGAAATCTCTCCCACGGACATGGTCTTCACCGCAACCTCTGCCCCCAAAATCATGCCCCCAGTCCCCAGCTTGTAAAACGGCAGCTTGTCTCGATTGTCCGAAGAGTCTATCGGCTCATCGTTCCCTTCCACAAATGTGATGAAGTGCATCCAGATATTTCCAAGTTCGGGGACAACGTTTTTTGGGTCTCCTACTCGGACAACCTTCTTCATCACCCCAGCATCCCGTGTCACCTTTTCCATCTCTTCCATCAGCTCGTCGAAGCTCCCACTTGTGAAATCGTCCACCGTCAAATATTGCAAGAGGTCAGAATTCAATCCATTTTGAAGCCTTTCGAACCGATCAAAGGAAATGGTTCTGTCGACACCTCCCTCATTGAAGTTGGGCATAAACATTCCGCCGATAGGATTAACATTTTCGGCATCCTTAATTTCCAACCTGCGAGTCAATTTAATTTACGATTAATCGTTAGAATAATAGTTTTAAAATCAAGAATTCACAAATTTAAGAAACTTACCCTTCACCTCCTTGCGTCTCAGCTTCTTCAGTTGGCGTTGGGGAAATTGGCTCCGTCTCTTTCCCGTTGTTTAATTTGCTCTCATTGTTGTCGGGCGTTGGTGTGTTTGAATTTCCAGATGCCATCGTCAAAGGCTAATCGCAATAACTCGAAAATTGTGAAAGTAAAAAAAAAATAAATCAGTCTTTTTTTAACTGGCAAACTAAAGAGAACTTTTCGCTTTGAAATCCAAAGGAATAATGAAGCTGGGATGACGCCATGGTCCTCTTTTATACCTTTTGGCTTATCAAGCTTGGGCATTTCTGTGCCTGGCATTTAAAAAAAACGAAGCTATCCGTATTCAACTGAGAAAAAATAAAATGGCGTTTTCTCAGAAAATGCCGTTCTGTTCAGCCAATCAGATTTGTGGATCTTATCGCTGTTTTAGCGTCACTCTCCAGGCATCCATTGTTTTGTCCTTTTACAAAGATTTTTATATAATTATATGACCCTTAGATAACAATATATAGTTGAGCTATATTCTTTTACATACAATAAAAACTTTATTTTTTTTTTGATAAGAAGTTATTTTTTTAAGCTTCACGATTTTCAAAAGCATTGTTTTTTAAAGCTTTCGTAATTTGAGTATTTATTTTCTTGGTTTATATCATTTAGAGGCATGCTTTTGCAAAATAATCTGAATTTGTCTTCAATTTTCTTTTGCATCTTTTGATGAAGCTCGAAGCTCATTCAATCCTTTCCTGTTATGATTGAAAAATTCCATGTTAGGAATGGTAAAAAAATTTCGAAGTGTCCAATTAGTATTTGAATAGAAGATAAATTACCTTGATCTTTTTCAGAACGATGCAACTTGCGATTCTCATGAAGAGTGATGGAGAGACAAAGTGAGACATTTAACTTGTTCTTAATTAGATTACTTAATTGACTTGGTCCAAGTCTCTTTTCAATAATCTCAATAATCCATGCCCGTTACGAAATGGGCTCAAATAACGTCTCAACGTGGATTTAATACGATATTTTATTTTTTGATATAATGCATTCATTTAATGTACAATAAATGCACATTTTAGATAAAATTTATAGTGCTTTTGCATCATCAGAAACTTAATTACAAAAAAGCTGTCTCAGCTTGCTTCAATCTTTACTAATTAAAGAAGAGATTTTAAGTAATTTTAATTAAATAATTTTTAGGGATATTATAGTCGAGATATTGTATAACATTTTTTAATTCTTAAACTTTGTAAAAACTAGAGAAAAACTAGAGACTAGAGAAAATTAGAAACTAGGACTAGAGAAACTAGAGAAAATTTTATATCTGAATTAATCTGAAACTCAATTCATTAACAACAACAACTACAGAATAGAATACAACTAGAATACTGAATTGTGACTAGAAATTGAAAAAGGGAAATAAATTCGTATGTATGACAATTTAGAATTTCATAATATCTAAAGCCTTGGGGGACTTTTTGGTTTAACTTTGTTACTCTTTCTTCCAAAATATGCACCAGGCCCAAACAAAAATGCAGCAGTAGCTTTTGGCCTCTGACTTTCTTCTTGTGGGGCTTGTAGTCGAACTCTCCTCCCCTCCCCCCCAAAAGGTAACAAAGTACCATCGCTGTAACTTGCAGTACTGGTACTTGGAGTGGGCTCAATTTGGCGACTTGATTCCCCGAGTTTGGGCGAAATTGGTCTACTTTTGGGACTGGTGTTTGTTGGGGCAGGAGCAACCATAATTTTTCTTGTGGCCACCATTTTGGCTTTCTTTCGACGTTGGATTTTGGGCCACTTCCCGGCAACTAGAACTCCGGTCAAGGGACGAACTCGACTGCATGGAGTTGGAATTGGCTCTGGAACTTTTGCATTAAAAAATATTAAATGTTATAGTAGATCGAATTTGTACCTTCAACGTCAACAATGTCCACTACTCCAATCTTATCCCCTGTTGCATCTAGTCGATTTTGCTGCTGGTCGGCCCTCTCGTTAGCAGTGGGGGTCACTCTTTGAGACAAGCGTCGAATTACTCTAAATCGAGTTGTCGCCTGTCTCCACATAACCCTGTACCTTCGGCTTCGTCTTTCACCCTCATCAATTATGACCACTGTGTTTTCCTCAGTGATGCGAACCATTTCATTTTCCACTGCCACCACTCCATCCTCAGGACCTGGCCTCCGTTGCTTTCTCTCGATGAAGAATCTGAGCTTGGCGGAAAAGTAGGCGATAAGAGCTGCAGAAATCTCCCCTCGATGGTTTTTCAGGGTCTTGACTATGGCTTCGATTAACCGACCAAAGTCTACCATTGAGATGCCATTCGTAGTACCACTCGCACCTCCAGCCTCCGCTAATTATTAGAACCGTAGCTTTTTAGTTAAGCTTGAGAATCTTTCACTAGCTTACCGAAAACATCAATAGCATCATAAGCATTGTTTCGAACAGTTCCAAACGCGAAGCGTTCTCGAACAAATATGTTCACATGGGCTGTAGGCAGTCCAGGTCTAATTACGAGAGGAGTGAGTTTTAAAATGTATTTTTGTGCTAAAGATGTTTTATACATACTTTGTTGTCAGTGCCACAATATCAGGCTTTGTAGATTGGGTGTAAGGGACTTGAGACATTGAGGCTATTTTATACCTCATTCCAGCACAACTCGATAAGCAGCCTTTGCAGTCTAGAGTCCTTGAAGCTGTATTTAAATTCTTTTAAGTCGACTTAAATGTAGATGTCTTTTGATAAATTACCCATGACCATATTGCCACAGGCAATGTCTTTAGCCAGAGTGCAGAGCGTTTCTCCTTGTTTGTCTGATTTTAGAAGAATAAATAGGGGTTATTTTTAATTGATTATTGAATATTTTAAATTTTAATAGATTTCTTACTGGGCATGTTGACAAGTCCGCAACCGCATTCTTTGACAATGGCTTTGGACACACACTCTTTGTTGCAATTGGCTTCTGTGAAAAAGCGATAGAAATCCAGCTTTGCCTCGGTTTCATTTGAATAGAAACAGTCCCGAACAGTCTGGAAGTTTGCAAACAGAAATGCATAAATTGTGCAAGATAAGCATTAAAGTTTTACCTTGCCCAAAGCTGTATTGAGTCCTTTTTCAGGGACATAATATACTGGCTCCACAACAATGGTCACATCATGGTCATATGGAATGTTAATTCCATTATTTCCCATCTCAGAGTCATCAAATACTGAAATGATCTCCAACTGAAAAAGTTTGAGAAAAATTGTGAACAGGTCGAATTCCATAATTAATGAATATTACCAAGAATGCATTTGTTTTCAATTTAGGGCAGACACCATTTTCCAAATCAAATTGGGCTACAAAGGAAAATCCAAAATGAACTCCTCCCAATGGCTGGGTCAGTGGAATAGTGGACTGAAATGACTGGACTTGATTTATGCAAGTTTTATTCCGAACAAATGGGTTGAGAAGATTTTCTTCCATCACAAATTTCTTCCAAATTTCCACATCCTCTGGACACACGGTCTGCTCTGTGAGAAGAGACTGAATCGTCTCCTCTTTCCTCATCGCAGATTCTGGCATGTTGTTGAACGCACATCCAGGTCCCAAATCAGTCTGGACTTCCGAGATCATCTCACTGCAGTCAATCCTTTGCCCAGCAAATGTGCATGCAGTGAACATATCCGTGCAACGCTTCATTCCCTGTGATATTTTGTTTAAAAAGCAATTTAAATATTTGTAATTTGCATTCTTTTCATTATCTAACCTTTCTCAAGTATTTTACTATCTTGTTTCTGAAAAGGTCTGTCTCTTCCTTGGCATTGTCTAATAAATCCACTTCTAATTTAGTCAAAAACTCAAAAGCGTCTTCATTTGAAACATTTTGAGGAAGCCTTGAATCTTTAGCAATGTTTTTCCATCTAGCATTAATTCCCTGTGCATTGCATAAAGTTTTTGCCGTATAACCAAGCTTAAGGATTTCAGCCTTGGACCACTGAGTTTTGTAAATATCTTCAACGACGGTTTCAAACGCTAGTTCGGAACTCATTCTAACAAATTCAATATCCGTATGAAATTAATATTTTGCATTAATTGTTATTGTTATATAAAATTACTCTGTTATTTCGGCTAGTGCCGATTTTTCCAAGTTGTATGGTTTTCCAACTATGATCTTAGGAGCTGCAATGCATTTCACGGGAATATTTCTCTCATGAATTGTCACCGTTGTTGGATGTTCTGCCATTCTCATTGATAAGAAAATTCCCCAAGCAATACCAAGAGCGGTGAGAAACAAGTAGTAGATGACCCACACAATCCTGAAAATTTTTAAATTGCAAATCGAAATTAGGGATGTTGATAATATGCTCAGTATATTACTGTATATATCTATTTATATGTATAATCTATAAACATGATTTTTACGCGTTGACGCTAATTTTACCCTCTTTTAAACAATCAAAATTATAACCAATTGTATTTATTCTGTTTATTGTAATTTGTATAGCTTTTTGCATCAGTTTGCATTATTCGTTTTCACGAAAGTTTTGCTTAGAATTTCGTCGATTTGAAATGCGGAAAAATATTAAATATTTTTGTTGTTGGGACCCAAATAATTCCAAAATCAAAGAAGTTATGATAGCAAATGGGGCACACTTAGAAAATCCATGACTTGGGCTTATAAACAAGATATCATTACTTCAAATTAGCTCAATAACGGCTATTTATTTGCGTAATTTTTCCAACCTTCTTTTTATAAAATGATTAGAATATGAAGTTTTATATAAGTATAAATAAATATATTATGTTATGAATAAGTTTTATCAAGCCCTCTCGGCCGTTTTAAAATTTAAAAGCCCATTCGAACTTTCTTTTTGTGCTTAGTTTCATAACGAAAAAAATGTAAAAAATGGCAAATCTGGATGTTTTATCAAGGTCGCGTTGATACAGATTTTATCCATGCTCTTGAGGTTTAAACAATTAATGTTATAGCCCATTGTATTTCTACAATCTGCATAGCTCTTTGCATTATTCTCATCCAGGGAAGTTATACGTTAAAATTTTGTCGATTTAAAATGCCTAAAAATATTAAATGTATTCTTTTAATTCTGTTGGTACTTTCTTTTTGTCGATACCTCCCTGCAGCAAAGGTAAAATATATTTTTTGATAAGTAATAAAACAATAATTTCATTTTCCTTTTGAAGGAAAAAAAGCCACTGGATAAAAATGTAGAAAATAATTGCGTTTGTCCTCCAAGACACGGAAGCATCGAAAAACCATTTGCAATTTGTGGATATGAGATGAACTCTAGATTTGATCGCAAGTTTTTTAAAAATAAAATCCGACAAAAATGTAGACTATCAACCTAAATTTTTATAGAAATATGCTCAGAGAGGAAAGTTTACACTTGCGCAAAAAATGGCTCGACTCTGTTTCACGGGAAGTGTCAAGAAATTGGTTATTGTGGAATGGACTACGAAATTAATTGTACATCCCAAGACTTATCAAACTATTGCCACAAAAAAAGAAAAAGCAGGGGTTGTTGGCATCCAGACAATATAGAAAAAATCAAAAGGGTCATGACCGCAAATAGTGAACACTTTGAAAGCCCATGACTTGGGTGTATGCAGCAATTATAAGCAATTTTGATATACATTACCTCAAACTATTTAGCTCAATAAGGGATGTGTATTTCCATAATTTTCCCTACCTTCTTTTTATATAATGATTAGAATATGGTTAAACAAATAAAGCTCATTCAAACTTTCTTTTTCTGCTTAGTTTCATAACCAAAAAATGTACAAAATGGCAAATCTGGAAGTTTTATCAAGGTCAAGGGATACAAATTTTAACCATTACTTTTGAGTTTTAAACAATTAATGTTATAGCCCATTGTGTTTCTACAATCTGCATAACTCTTTGCATTATTCTCACCCAGAGAAGTTATACGTTAAAATTTCTTCGATTAAAAATGCCCAAAAATATTAAATGTTTTCTATTAATTCTGTTCACACTTTCCTTTTATCGGTATCTCCCTGTAGCAACGGTAAAATAAAATTTTTGATTAGTAATAAAACTATAATTTCATTTTCATTTAGAAGGAAAGAAAGCCACTCGATAAAGCTGTTGAGGTTAATTGCGTTTGTCCTCCAAGACACGGAAGCATTGAAACTCCATTTGCAATTTGTGGATATGAGATGACATCTAGATTTGGTCGTAAGTTTAGAAATAAAATGAAACAAACTAAAAATGTAGACTATCAACTTGAATTTTTATAGAAATATGCTCAGAGAGGAAAATTTATACTTGCGTAAAAAATGGCTCGACTCTGTTTTACGGGAAGTGTCAGGAAAGTGGTTACTGCGGAATGGACTACAAAATTAATTGTACATCCCAAGACTTATCAAACTATTGCCACAAAAAAAGGAAAAGCAGACAGTGTTGGGACGTAGACAACATGTCAAGAATCAAAAAGGTTATGAATGCAAATAGTCAACACTTTGAAAATCCTTGATTTGGTTTTGGCCATAATTATTAACAAGATATACATTCTCTCAAACTAGCTCAATAATGGCTATTTATTTGAGTAATTTTCCTAACTTACTTTTTACATAATGATTAGCATATGAAGTTTTATATAAATATATAATAAAATAAATCTGAATCTGAATAAGTTTTACCAAGTCCTCTCGACCGTTTTAAAAGTTAAATCAAATTTTCTTTTTTTCTTAGTTTCGTAAACAAAAAATGTACAAAATGGCAAATCCGAAAGTTTTACCGAGGTCAGTGTTGATACAGATTTTATCCATTACTCTTGAGTCCTAAACAATTAATGATGTTATAGGCAGTCCATTGTATTTTTCTTTTTACAGCAATCTGCATAGCTCTTTGCAGTAGTATGCATTATCCCCTTTCACGAAAGTTTTGCGTAGAATTTCATAGTTTTGAAATGCAGAAAAATTTTAAATGGTTTCTTTTCGTACTTTAGTTAAATTAATAATCTCGTCATTGTCTATACAACTTTAAATTAATTAATTTCATATAAGAAAAGGGAATTGTAAATAAAATCCAAGCATCTAGTAGCTAATTTATGACCCTTTAAATGAAATACTTACGCTCTTCAGTGGCATTTAAACGGGAAATGGCAGCTTATGTATATTACACGAAACAAATTTGTCATGTTGATATTGGCATGGACGCATGGACGCTTTTTCCAAAACCAAAACAGGCAAAAATCTTCAAGCTATCACATTTCATCCTGCATATTTTCTAAATTCTTCAACTTCATTAATTCTACGTATCTGCCTTCACAAAACTATGATTTTAAGAGCTTTCCAAATAATTTTTAAAAGTTTGCGAATCCCAATAGTATTGAAACAATATGAATCATCATAGATACTTAACTTAGGGATAATTACATTCTAGCCAAACACGCACTCAATTTGCTTTCAATTTTCCAACCCTTCTAATGTTTGTCCAACTAAAAACTTTCCCTAACTTTCTCTTTGTGCTCAGCGTCACTGCCTGTAGCTTCAATATACATGCTTCACCCTTTACAGATTTTACATTACTCTTTTTAAAATTTTGGTCCTGATGCTAATGAATTCCAAAATTACAAAGAAAGAGACAAACATACCGTTCGTAAACTGAGAGCCCTGGCCTTATCAAATCCTTGAGTCCTGGCAGCTTGGTCATCTTGATGAATTGGACCCACCACGAATTCTGGTCGATATCATAGTTGTGGAATCTTACTCGAAAGTCGTTCCACCATCTCACGATCCTTGCCCAGTTTTTCCAAACGAGGAAGCTGAGCCTGGAGACGCCAAGTAATCCCAAGATCGGGGCCGCGACGTAGAGAAGAGGGATGTACCAATGGGTATCGGGGGAAATGAAGGATGCAGACAGCGTTGAATTTACGTTTCCCATTTTTAAGGAACTTGGAAATATGCAAGTGACCTAACCGAGGTCCGAAATATGAATAACAAAAATTGTACCTTGTCCTATAGCGTCACTTGTTTCATGTGATACATAATTGCAGTTTTAGGACGTGGTATGTACCCTTCATAAATTGCATAATACGAAATCGAAAGGAGAGAACATCCGGAGAAAGTGTGGGCCAATCGTTGTGAATGTTTCCTTAAAGCCACCGATTACCAATGAGACCACCGAGGAATGATTGGCATTCAATTTTGGTTTTATTTGCATATTTAAAAGTGTAAGCGATACAGAACATACGGAAAGGAAACACGAAGGAATTAATCGTTCTGCTGGCTAATTTTCTTTTTGCTGCACGCATTAAATTATCTATATGTCCTGCCAATTGACGTTGCATTTTATTAAGGAAGGATGTTTTGCAAAACATTTTTAGCATATGAAATAAAAGACAAGTGTGTTCGGAAAAACAATACAAGTAGCGAAGAAAGTAAAGGTGAAAATGTAAGACAATCAATAATCATGATATCAATATCATGATTCATGATTCGATTGGATACTATGTAAAATGGTTTGTATGATATTGTAATGTTGAATTAAAACTTTAAGTTGGTGTTGAAAATCTGGGTAAAAATTGTTATTAAAAACTATGTGATATTTCTCACAATTCAACAAGTTGACCCAAATTTAAATAATCTATAAAAACTTTAAGTTGGCTAGAAAATTAGATAAATAATAAATAGTATTGCATTTGTGACAAGATGTAGTTGAGGCTGAATGAGATTTGTGCATTTAATTAAACGGCGTTTCTAACTTACATAGAATCATACAGAATAAATAGCCATTAAATCTCACACTTTTACGCTATCACACTCTCATCGTTTACTTTTTCCAATATTAAAAATTGACCCGAGATAAATCCTTAATTCACATATGTTAACTGAATGATTTTTTACAGTGTCAGCCCCCCAAAAAATTGCATATTCGCGATTAACATCATTAGCATAAAAAACTGAACAAACCTACCAAATTTTATAAAAATCTGAGGTGTTGGGATAATATCGTATGTTCTCTATGATTTTTGACGATTTCCAGATTTCTTTTTCTTCTTTTTGGAAGCTTGTAATTTTCGCAATTTTCGATATTTTCTAGCTTTGTACCGTTTCCAGGCATGCTAATAAACAAATGAGAGAAAGTTAAGTAATTAATCAAAAGTAATTTGTTATTATACCTGAATTCGCCTTGCAGCCCAATTTTCTTTCACGGCTTCTGCCATTTGCATCTTTTGAAGTAGTTCTTTCAACCTCTTCATATTTCGCATTTCTTCATACGATTCTTCCATATCCGTCAACACTTTTTCCAAGCGTCGAATTTCTTCTCCCCCATCTTTTTCAATTACCGAAAGCTCTCCCAAAGTTTTATTATATTCCGTTATCCTACCATCATATTCAGAAATCGCACTTTTCATATCCGATAATTTATTTTCCCTGTTTAAAGATCATTAGCTTTAAAATATATATATAGCTGGAGTTGTAAAATATACAATTTACCTATGAGAACAAAGTCCCTTTGTCCCTTTGTTCAATAACGAAATACATTCGTGCAACTTTAGTTTACTTTTGTAAACCTCCGACTCGACCTTTGAAAAACGACTCTGGTAAAATTTTTCCTCCAAGACATAAACGGTTTCCAACTCATTCCTTCAATTTAATAAAAAAAAATATAATTCTCTTTAATTTACAATAAACAAAAATATTATTCACTCACACTTTGTCATATACTTTGTTCTGATTAAGGTTTATGATTTTACTGTGTTCATTTTCAAGCAATGCTACTTCTTTTCCCCTTTCCTGAAAAATGTCTTCCCATTTCTTCATTATGTCTTTGATTTTGTTTTGAATTGTAGATATCCTTTCTGTTAAATCCTCATTGGCTTTTTCTAAAGCTGGAATGCAATTTCTGGGCTTTCTGTTGATATTTGAAAATTCTGAAGGAAAGTGTGGTCTTAATTTATTGTGCATCAGGTATTTTAATGCCACAAATTCATTGCCAAGTGTGGGTAGAAGCTGTTCGGATGATTTTCCTTTGTTTGAAAGTGTTTGCAATGTTGAGTGAGAGGAATCGGAGTTTATTTGCTGAATGTACAAATCTATTTCTGTGCTTTGCTTGTTTAATATTTCATTTTTATGATGGTCAATTAAATGATTAATTTTTAAAGCGATTGATGGATTTCGTCTAATGTGTTTTAAAACCCTTTTTAGTACTTCCAAAAAATGCTGATGAATTTGTTCATCCTCTTCAAGTAAAAATCCAGAAGAATCATCGTTATCTACGTCTTCTTCCACATTGTTTAAATCTTCTAAACAAGGCTTATTTTGATGAACTTGTGATCCCTCAATATGTAGCTCATTAGTATCCGAGAGTAATGTCTCATTGTTGCATCCTTCATCATTAAAAGTATTTTCACTCCGGGATGGATACAATATGCATAATGTGGAGAGAATTGAATGGGAATCTCGCTCTCTTAGTGCATTTCGAATATGAGATGAATATCTTGACTTTAAAGCCAACTTTAAAAGCTTTACAACGGATGGCTTTGACGTGTCATCTTTATTTTCATCTCCATCAGTGCACAACGGGATGGAAAAGAGTTCCCTGAAAAATTTACGCCGAAATTTGTCTCGTTTGAGGAAAATAACAAGTTTTTTATGAGACTCTGAAACAAAATGACGCATTCCTGGAAGATTTTCATGTCGTCTTTCATCAACAATTGAGCCAACTCCTTTCCTGGAGAGATGCCAGCCCTGAAGGAATAGAAAGAGAGTCACAGAGTGTCAAACCAAATGTCAGTCAATTAAATCTCCAAATTATTTCCAGATGAGGAATGATACAAAAAAACTTTGGTTTACAGGTTAAGAAATAGTATTCATCCATGCATTGTTATTTGACAGGTAGAGCATGTAAATACCTCTTATTGTTGGTGGGACAGCAGCATCTTTACCATGCATACATACATGCATTAAAAGTTTTGAAATTTATCATTTATCCCCTTTCAATCAAAATATGCAAAGAAACATACATTAAGTTTTGTAAAATGCATACATATATATGTGCATATGCCGTTGCATCGTAAATTTTAGAAAAAATTGGGGAAATAAACTCACATATAAAACTTGAAGATCTTGAACAAACTGTCGTTCGGCTTGTCCCTGGAGATCAATGATTTTGCATATTTCCAGAACATCGTCACTGTGTCTGGTAGTACAATTATGTGGGACGAGGAGAGAAGATATTTGTGGTAAAAATATTAAAAACTCCATCTCCCTTATTGCAGAGTCCAGCGTGCTTAAAAGTCTCTCCCCTTTCAAAAGATGAAAGTTTAAATCTTAAAACCTACTTACTTTAAAGCTCTGTGATTTATTTTACGACTTTTATTAATAGTACCAGACGCAAGGGAAGAGAGTAGTTCTGATGGCATGCGACTTTCTAAAGAATTTTCAAATTTAGCTTCCCCACATCGACCAATTTGTCGCCATTTGGCTTCACAATGCCAATCCGAGATTTTCATTTTCATTCTGAAAAAAATCAAATGCTTAGTATTTCACTGAATTAAAAGCAATTTTAGCTATAATTGTGTTTGCTGAGTTTCATACTAATAAATTAATCGAGATGCACAACTAAAACACAAATAAACAGAGAAAGGTAACGATCGTTTAATGTTCCCTGAACATCGTTTAATAGAGTTTTAAAAGGACAAAAAGTCGTTGTTATCTTAGAAAATCATTTACGTTTAAGTAATGAGAAATAACTGTCCCAAACTTTGTTGTTTGTTTTTCCTGATTTGATAGATAAACTGAGGTGGGCACTTTCAATTTTATGTTGTTTGCTTACATTAGATCGCTTCAATGATGTTCTTTTAAGCCAGACTGTTTATTTAGTCTCACATTAAGGAAAGTTCAATCTCCTTTAGAAACAGAAAAATATGCTATAGTATTCATTAAAAATTCAAGCGAATTAATTTAATCATGTTGACTACGAAATTCAGCAAAAATTAAGCATTTAAAAGTTTTGATGATAACAATATCTTTTGACAGCCAACAAAAATGCTATAATCGTTCACCTTTTTACTTTGAAAAGGTAATTAGCACAACAATAATCAGGGATAATGCATTTTATGTTCTGCTACCCGGTGAGATAGAACTCGACAAAAAACCTTTTACTGCCTGGATATGCATAAAAGAAATGAGGAACCATGTTAAAGAGAGACTTACTGAAAGTTGTTAAACAGAAGAGTTGGTTAGTTAAAGATTCTCATCTTTGGCTGACTGGAGTTTCTTCTTCTTCCTTCTCTGGGTATAAAAAGCTCTTCCCTTCCAGAAATAGATAGCAGTGTCTTAGATTGTGTCAGTGAAGCATAATTACCAATGGTTCAGTTTAAATAATTATAGCATTTTTCACAAATTATTAACAAAATACCGTAGTGTAAATGAAAGTGGTTAACATGAGAAGGAAGTTTTGGGTACGGGTTTGCTTGATCAATAAAGTATAAACAATTGACAAAACTGTCTCAATTTGACCGATTTCAGGAGCTAGTTGTGACACTTGTTGCGTTGGTCACTGTCCTTGGCTCTTGTGGACCTGTTGTGGGGAGACAAAGACGCCAAACGGTCTTATTCTCAGGATGGCATCCTAATCAGGATCATTTTTACTATCCCCAAAAAACAGAGGACTACTACCATAAGGTGAAACCAGGTAGAGAGCATGGTAAATAACGCATAATTGTACATTTGCTTTAAATGTTAAAATGAGAATCAAAGAAAGACATCTAAATTTTCTCTTGCTCTCTTTGGTAAACAGAGGCGGTGGTTGAGATAATGATGGATCCAAGAGACGAAGAAGATTATGACGGTTATGGACATGGGATTGTGGAACATTCTTCAATGACAACGAGCATTCAGAGTGAATCAGAATATCGAGCGTCATGTGTCAAAGTGAGTTTTAATTATGCAATCTCTGATCACTTTTATATAATTTTACTTGTAATAGGAACCTGGTTGTCGTTGGGAATGTGAGCCAAGGCAAGATGAGTTGCCCCCTGATTGTGACTGCGTCTGTTTTTACACCGACTCAAAGTGGGACACGATGCCTTAATTTTGATCACATTTTAAAATTCGTTTTATTACTTTTGTTTTTGATATCATTGTGTATTTATCATGGTCATGTTTATTTATGTCAATCGATTAATTGTATTTGATTATACTATTTATTAGTTTGAGAAAAGTTCCCCTTTTAATAGATTTAAT
This sequence comes from Proisotoma minuta, assembly GCA_034698145.1. NCBI lineage: Eukaryota > Metazoa > Arthropoda > Collembola > Entomobryomorpha > Isotomidae > Proisotoma > Proisotoma minuta. The sequence continues at coordinate 16,160 of JAQIXN010001660.1, forward strand.
ACAATTAGATATACTTAAGACTAATAAGAAAAATACAAGTCAATTATTAGCTCGCCATACGTGGAGAGCTATTGCTCTCGTCGGGGTCGTCCGTCTGTCCGTCCGTCTGTCACGCTTTAATCCTATATGGGGCAAAGTGGACCGGTCCGTTTTGCCCCCGGTCCATTTTGCCCCATATAGG